>JASCZW010004283.1:0-112934 GCA_034211315.2 Aedes japonicus | reverse complement strand
AAGCTTAATTTCTAAAACCAGATCCACAATCGGGTAGAAGAAAGCATCTGCAAGCCAACTGTGGTCTTTGTTTTTGAAATCGAGCTATTATTCACTAAAAACACCGAGACAAATGTTTGCTTACTAAAGCAGTATCGTCCATTTCGTAAATTTCTCCGGAAATACATGATCACTTAACACAACAGTATCACAACAACTTTTAGAAAAGGAAGCGTCACTTGAAAAACATTCGAAGAGAAGCATGGAGATCATTATTGGAAAACTAGGAAAACTTAAATTAATTGATCATTTAAAAAAACTGAAACATATTTTCAAACTATCCCTAGTAAACGCGAGCCGCAGGTTGGCAAACAGAGTGTCCAGAATAACTTTTTAAAGGTGGATCGTCTTCAATGCTTGTACGGCCACGCTAAAACTCCAAAACTCATCGGTGAACGATTGGGAATGAAGGAGGAGATTCCTTTAATTCTTCAACTATCTTTGCACAGATCTCAGTAGCCGATAAACCTCCTAAAATAAAAAAAAATCACTGCACGATATTCGGGTCTAAAAAAAACACTGACACGTCAACTTCAAATAAATTGTAAGCGAAAAATCAAAGTGAAATTTAGAGTACGTTCTTAGGAAAGATGAAACATTAAAATGGCGTGGAAATGTTGATTTTTCTACTGCTCCATAGATGTCGCTTTCGAAACTTTTTGACTAACCTAGTATATGCCTATAGACAGGTGCCTTGTTTCAAAAATGCATCTCCCTGATAGTCGGTTGTCCAACACTGCTTAGCACCAAAAGTAGCACCACATGAACGCAGAAGTACATTCCATTGAAATTTCGAAACAACAAAATATATCCCATCAAGCACCGCAGCACCAGTCGAGTATGCTCCTCTTGCAGAGGAGTAAATTCCTATCTCTCGTCGTTCACAATGGCGAAGTGCAATTCAATCTAACTCACAAAAAGCCACCTAGTTGCGAAACACCAAGGAATGCCAAAACACAACCACTTCCGGAATTGCGAAGCAGAGCAGACCACTTTCGGAAGTCCAAGTTGATTCCCACCAGAAGACGCCATTCATTTGGACATGCAAGAATTTCATTTGCATAAATCTGGTTCAGTTTGGCAGAGGGCATGCATATAAAAAAACAATCGTGTATGGGTGTGATGGCGATGGGAATTATTAAGCGGGGAGAATTCCGTTCATGGCTAGTAATGGTTGTCCATTTTCGAAACTTACCAACCTAATTGCGATCGATTTTCGGTCATTAAATATTGACCAGGACGAAACGAATCGAATTGAGGGGGCCATCGAAGTACACGTACCGGTAATTTCTACCGTTTCGAGTTCACGGGTAATGGTTTATTCGCGTGTTGGGGGCAATTGTCAAAATTTTAGTGTTTGGACAGGGGTTATGATATGTTTCCGTTGCAGCACGCCTGACATGATGATATTTAGCTTGTGTCACAATATTACAGTTGGTGGTTAATCATGAGGAATTATGTGCGATGACATTTTTTTCGAAATGAACCCTTTCAAACTTCGATTGATTGCGTTTGTAAAGCCGAGAGTTTTGAAGATTGTTGTGGTCAAGATAAATACGTAGCGAAAAATTCTAATCATCACTCAAAAAACGGACTGGGGTTTCGTTCTATTTCTTTCAGTACAAAAAAAAATGTGTCCGACAACAAACATGTTTCGTTAGTTTTACTAATAGTTCACTTGTATTTGAATGAAAATATTATTTTAATACGCAACGTAATTAATATTTGACGTGGATCAAGGATCGATAAAAATGATTCAATGGATAATTAATTGCCTGAAACAGAAACAGGCGCAGCTCGACAAAAGATGTGTTTGATTGAACTGATTTTCTCACCTCTTACAACTGATTATTATGTTCTTAAAGGGCGAACACGAAATTATTGCGACACATTCAACAGGGCATAACTTTTTTACCATTGAGTAAAAATCAACCAAATTTTGCACACTTTCTCATTGATGTGTATTGTTTACATGCTGTCAAACTCATCGTGTTTTTCGATTCAACGAAAATGGAGGTGAACCAACGCGAGTCGAGAGAACAAATTCTTTCCAAACACCTGGAATTTCCTGACCTGTCGCACCGGCAGTTGGGAAAAATGTTGAACATTCATCATTCAACCGTCTCCAGAGTGTAGAAGCGGTTCCAGGAGCGGTTGACGTTGGACCACGGCAAAGGAGCTGGAAGAAAACCGGGACCGGAGAACAAAAAGACGGAGGGAAAGGTGAAGCGGATGGTTAAAGCAAATCCCAACGTCTCAAGCCGTGATTTGGCTAAAAAGATCGGCATGTCGCAGAGCTACGTCCAGAATGCAAAGAAGAGAGCTGGACTACATACAAACAAGGTACAGAACTTCCCAAACCGCGATGAGCGGCAACAATCGACGGCTAAAACTCCGGGCACGGAAGCTCTACGAGAAGATGCTGACAAAAATATGGCTGCTGTGTGATGGACGACAGAAACGTATATAAAAGCCGATTTTAAGCAAATTCCGGGGTTGGAGTTTTTCACCGGCAAGAGCAAGTTCTATGTGGACGGTAAATTTAAGAAGAAGAAAATGTCGAAGTTCGCCTCCAAATATCTCATTTGGCAGGCCATCTGCTCTTGCGGACTGAATAGTGAGCCTTTCGCGACAAAGGGCACAGTAAATGGCGAGATCAACAAATCTGAGAAGCGCCTTTTGCCATTCTTGCAGCAGCACGACGAAGCTCCGCTATTTTGGCCAGATTTGGCATCATGCCACTATTCTAAAAGTGTCCTGAAGTGGTATGAGGCCAATTCTGTCCATTTTGTTCCAAAAGACATAGAATCCGCCAAACTGTCCGGAGCTGCGCCGGTGGAGCAGTACTGGGCAATGATGAAGCGGGAACTTCGGAAGAAGCAAGAAGACAGTCAAATACGACAAGGACATGTTAAGAAAATGAAAAAAAAAAACTGAGAAACTGAGAAACTGGTACCGGATGACACTGTAAAGACTTTGATGGAGGGCATCAAGCGAAAATGCGTTCAATTTTACACTCAAGGCTCCATCGATTAACTTTTCTTTTGATTTTTGAAGTAAATATATGTATACAGCGATTCCACGGGAAAAGAATAGAGTTGAAAAAAAAAGTTGTCCGATTTGGCTCAAAATCGCTTGGTATGTTCTTCATCGAAAATAATTAGATCCGTATTTTTTTATTTTTTTATTAGGATGACCACGGTCGATGTAGGGTTACCAGAAAAATCGAAATTTTTCGAAATTTTTTATTTAAAAAAAATCATAACTTCTGCACCGCTCCATCGATTTCCAATATTTCTTTATAAATAGAAAGATTATTACTTCTTGTTTTTATTTAAAATATTGGTTAAAATATTAAATGCACTTAGATTTGCTAAAATGGTCAATATATTTGTTTTTTTATGATTTTCAAAATGTTGGACCACAACGACTATTTATTTTTATATTTTTTTATAAAAACTCAAACATTTTTACATAACATATAAAAAAATATCAAATGTTCATCGAGCCGTTTTTGAGTTGAATTTTTTGAAAATTTCAAGTTTTTTGCCTATACACACATGGAATGAGCATCATTTTCCATCACTTCAAAATAACTGCGGGAATCATTTCATTGAAGTTATCAAACTTTTTCCTAATAAATTCATGATAACTATGTTTACAAATCTAGTTTTATTTGTGAAGTAATGTACTCATCATAATTAGGGGAGGCTGGTTCAATTCTGATTCCATTAAATGTAAGAACTATAAATCAGCCTCAATTTTTTTAAAAGCAGAGACCAACATTGCTAGGGTTTACTCAGCCATGGTTTACGCTATAACTGGAGCCACAATGGTTCGTTAGCGTACAAATTCAGCATGAGTGCTTATAAGGATTGCAGGGGCGCTCATGCCGAATTTGAGTTGTAGCGTAAACCACGACTGAGTAAACTTAACTCATATTTTGAATTATTCCACATTAGGGTCATTTAGAGTGAACCGAACTGAAACTAGAATACAAATTTTTTTAGCGTGTGGAACATTTTTTCTCAAATTTAGTCAATTTTCAAGTCCAAAAAATACAATTTCTCCGACCAATGCAATCTATGTTGAAATTCTTTGTGCAATGAAAGCTTTCCATTGGTATTATTAAAAATTTAGCAACCAGCGCTGTCTGAGAGAATCTTGGGAGGTCGGAATTGGCCACCTTGTATAGCGCCCAGAATAACAAGAGAGTAATTTTCAGAGAAGTCAGCAATTATAATGCAGTCAGTTGCTTCCAAATTAATTTTAAGTTGTTTTAAGTAGTTACATTGTTGCTCTGCAATAACATTATGCGGAGATAATTCGCTTAATTTTTCTAAAAATGTTTCCACAAACTCTTCTGCATTGAATTTAGATGACAACGATCTGTTTGCTTCTATTGTTTAAATTCTAAGGAATCGATGTTTTCAATAAAATTCATCAGGTCATTCTCCAGTGTCTGCGTACCCGGGCAATGATCACAGGTTTCCAACCAACATTTCTCTGTAGGATTTTCACAGAGTAATTTAAAAAACAAGTCAAGATACGTTTTAAAATGGTTAGGAATGGTTATTTTCTTAACCTTAAGGGTTTTAAACATTAATTCAACATTCTAATGATAAATGCATACGCAGACAGTATGCGTTGCACTTGAACCAGCCAGAATACAATTTTTGGGCGGCTACTGGAAAACATTGAAAATCCAATTTAAAAAGTAGGATATTGCTCTTTGAAAATTAAACACGGTTCAGAAACGGTGAGTTCTTGATTTTTACATTCTAGATTAACTGCACTTGGAGTTGCTGGCTCGTTTTCTTTCTTGATAAAGCGATAAAGTCTGCAATTGCAGGTATTACAAAAGTAGCTTTTATCCAACTTTGTTCTCCTTTCCACTGCATAACCACATAGTTTAGGAGTAGGTTTTCTGTAACTATTAATCTAAACATGACAATTTGAGCAGTCGTGCTTCATTGTATTAAACGTTTCTTTAGTAAGGTTTCAGTTCGGTTCACTCAATGTGGATTAATTCAAAATATGAGTTATGTTTACTCAGTTGTGGTTTACGCTACAACTCAAATTCGGCATGAGTGCCCCTGCAATCCTTATAAGCACTCATGCTGAATTTGTACGCTAACGGACCATTGTGGTTCCAGTTATAGCGTAAACCATGGCTGAGTAAACCCTAGCAATGTTGGTCTCTGCTTTTAAACAATTTGAGGCTGATTTATAGTTCTTACATTTAATGGGGTCAGAATTGGACCAGCCTCCCCTACTTATGATGGGTACATTACTTCACAAATAAAACTAGATTTGTAAACATGGATATCATGAATTTATTAGGAAAAAGTTTGATAACTTCAATGAAATTATTCCCGCAGTTATTTTGAAGTGATGGAAAATGATGCTCATTCCATGTGTGTATAGGCAAAAAACTTGAAATTTTCAAAAAATTTAACTCAAAAACGGCTCGATGAACATTTGAGATTTTTTTATATGTTATGTAAAAATGTTTGAATTTTTATAAAAAAAATATAAAAATAAATAGTCGTTGTGGTCCAACATTTCGAAAATCATAAAAAACAAATATATTGACCATTTTAGCAAATTTTAGTACATTAATTATTTTAATCAATATTTTAAATAAAAACAAGAAGTAATAATCTTTCTATTTATAAAGAAACATTGGAAATCGATCCAGCGGTTCAGAAGTTATGATTTTTCAAAAATAAAAAATTTCGAAAAAAGTCGATTTTACTGGTAACCCTATATCGAATATGGTCACCCTAATAAAAAAATAAAAAAATACGGGTCTTATTATTTTCGATGAAGAACATACCAAGCGATTTTGAGCAAAATCGGACAACTTTTTTTTTTCAACTCTATTCTTTTCCCGTGGAATCGCTTTATAAAACTACCCTAAAATTTTGGTTTGATTTTAAACATTATAAGAAAATTGGCATGACATTTTCGGTGTCGCAATAATTTCGTGTTCGCCCTTTAATACCGCATGTGTAGAAAAGTGGGAAGAAATTAATTTTCTTATAGCTTTAAAGGCATTTTTGAGCTTTAAAGATAAAATCCTTATCATCCTATCCTACCAACACTAGCCCTTAGTTCAGCGACGATAGAAGCAAGTTGGAGTCAAAAATTTAGCAAAAAGCAGCAAACCGTGGTTATGGCAACGCTTGTTTAAAATGTAGAAATGTTTGTAATTTTGGTTGTGTAATGTTAATAAATTTAACCAGTTTTTTTCAGACTACATCAAAGCAAGATTTCAGTGGATTGCTGCGAACTATAGTTAAAGTATATCTTAGTATATAGGAATGACATTATAGATTTTTCAGGCAATACTACAGGACTTTTCGGGATCAACCAACTGAAGACCATAAAAATGGATACGTATTGTTGTAGTATTTTTCTCTTATATTAATATATTCATATTTATATGAAATTTCTTGCTAGTAATGAGAAAAGAAGGGCACTTCAAGGCACCCGATTGAAGCAGACAAGAGGAGGAGAGTGGAATGCCAACCCCCATTGCTGACAATTTGTAAATAAGGCCTGTACTCTAAAAAATGCACCATTTTTATCCGTGTGTAACTTTTTTGTTCGTGAGTAAAAATTGATGAATTTGGGAATACCTAGTATGGAGCGAATTGTTAACATGTGCAAAATTTTATAACAATCGGGTGAAGGCCCGGAAGGTGTTGGATTATTTCAAGGGCGCGGCTCTGAAGGCAAAGTGTTCCGCCTGGTTCGTTCAGCAAACCACGAAACGAGTTGGGCTTCAAGGCTCAAGGTCCGCAAGGCAACGAACAAGCGTGATCAACAAAACACGGCGGCCAAATCCCGTGCAAGGAAGCTGTATCGAGAGTGGTTTACGAAACCGATGTGTGTGGTTATGGATGACGAAACTTACATCAAGGCAGACGCAAAGCAGATACCGGGGCTGGAGTTCTACGTTGCCAAATCACGGTTTGATGTTCCGAAAGACATAAGGAAGAAGAAAGTGGACAAATTCGCCAAAAAATACTTGCTCTGGCAAGCCATATACCAATGCGGTAAACTGAGTAAACCGTACATCACAACGGGTACCATCAACTGCGAAATTGACCGCACCGAGTGCCTCCAGAAGCGTCTGTTGCCCTTCCTGCGGTCCCACGGAGGCGAGACATTATTTTGGCCGGATCTGGCATCATGCCATTGCGCGCCATTGACGTTGGAATGGTACAGAGACAATAACGTTGTTTGTGTACCAAAAACCGCCAACCTCTCAAATTCACCAGAGATTTGTCCGGTGGAAAGATTATGGGCCATAATGAAGGCCAAAGTTCGAAAATCGTCCAAGGTGCTTAAGAACGAGCTGGAGTTGAAGAAAGTATGGATGAAAGTGACCAAAAAGTTCGGCTCCACCATTGCACAAAATGTAATGAGGGGTCTTAAGGGAAAGGTGCGGGCTTTGAGCGATGGAAAGGAAATTGAATAAAATAATTATGCCGAAACATAATCCATATGTATTACTTCATTCCCTGAAAGTTTCAAGAAAATCCGACTTAAATAAATTTTTGGCGAACACTTTTGTCTGGTGCATTTTTTTCGAGTACAGGCCTTAGGGAGCAGGCTCTTCTACTCACCAATAGGGGGAATTCTCATGTTAGATAGCCCGCTTTATTGACGAATTGTTCAATCTTGTTGTTGGAAGATGATTCTATATATCCCCGTCGATACGATGATGTTCCCTATCGATCCCTCCAACCCGTTTTTGGCCCTTCATCTGTGGTTATTAAAGCATGATCAAGCCTAACAGAGAGGAGAGCCCATTGCTGCCGGACTTAGTTTCCGTGCTGCAATGGCTGGTTGTACATATTACATGATCATAAAGCCTAACCACATTAAATTTAATAGAAACAAAAAATAATTACACATAATTTAATAGAACTCATTGTTTATTTCACAATAATAGAGTTACATCTACATTAGAAACAGTTGATTAAGATGTTAATCCTTCATTCTGTAAAATTCTCGAATTTTCTGTGGTACACCCGCCATCAGGTTCCATACGGTGTCCTCAGATACGCCCGCCGTGATAATTCTCCATCTTCTTTTGAAATCATCGGTAGCATTTGCTTTCTTCTTAGTTTCGAAAAGTTTCCGCTTATCTAAAGCCCAGTATTTCTATATTGTGTGAAGTTCTGGACAGTTTGGTGGATTGGCTATTTTTTTACAAGTATTTGACCTCTTGTACCTTATACCATTCTAGAACAAATTTTGTATAGTGACAAGAGACCAAATCAGGCCAAAACAGAGCTGGAGAGTCGTGTCCTTATTGACAGTGCCGGTAGAGACGAAACTTTTAGATTTTCGGCCACAACTAGATATGGCCTGAAAAATGAAATACTTCTTCGGTAATTTGGACACCATCTTCGGCCGGAAATGCTCGGCAACGCGGTTTCTTTGGATGAACCGAAAGCTGTTTAAAGCCTTCGAGTACGTTTCGTCGTCCATTATGATACAAGAAAATGTTTGCAAAAAATTGGTGTAAAGCACCTTAGCACTTTTTAGACTTTTTGCAATGAAATTTTGCTTGTCATCACGATTGGCCACCTTTTTCACTTTGTACGCTTTCAGTCCTTGCCTCTACATTACTTTTTGTACGTATGATTTTGACTTCCCATTTTTGCGAGCCACAGTTTGCACGGAAAGATTGGAATTTTTCTCAATAATGGCTACCACCTTCTTGTCCATTTGTCTGAAGCAAACATTTCAATTTGTTCCACTTCCAACCTTACGATCCACAGTCAAGCGCCGGTCAAATGATTTGCAAACACAAAACACGGTACTTTTCGATAGTTTTAGTTTCTTGTCTTGACTTCCACTTGATTCAACTCCATTTTACTGAATGTAACAAGAATGTACACAAGTTGTACCACGACATAAAGTGGAGAGTTTCAGCTGTCGTATAAGTGAAACGTTTCAGCGATCCGTGAAATAATGCAAAATTTGCACTGAAAGAAACGTGTCCGAAATTTAACGTGGACAGACTTTAATGAAAATCGAGATGGTCCTTGCTTTCCTAAAATTAAAAATCTTATTGTTTTATTTAGAGAAATAATTAAACCCTTTCTTCACGTTATTTGTAGTTAAGCTAATTTTGAGCAACTTTGATCTTGAAATTTTTCTGTAGCTGCTCAAATGATCGAATATGAGCAAATTTTAGTCATTTAGTTAAGGTTTTCCTATTTACTTTTTATTTAAATTTCTCAGCTCTCCCCACGGCCACCAAAATATAATACTTTTCATGTGCCGGCCTTGTCCCATCAGCTACCCAACAAAAGTTATGATAGTTTTTCTAAAAGATGCCCTTTTCTGATGTTAATCTATCTGGTTGGGGAAGATGGAAAAGAAGGCTGCCACGCTGAGAGTAGAGTAAAATAACTGATTTTTATAGGATACTGTGGATACTGTGAAATAATGAAAATTGTCATTGCAAAGCTAGAAAAATATAAGCTAACATTTAACTTGATCACATTTTGAAAAACGAAAAAAAAAATCAAACACTTTTTCAAACTGTCAAACGATCGCTGGAGCATTCGACACTGAAGGGGGTCTGTAAGTCGAAGACGAAACAGGCATATCTGTTAACGGATAATGTTTTTCTAGTGGATTTACAAGAATTTGGGCTCGCGTTGGCTAGTGATGGTTTGAAAAAGTGTTACAACTTTTTATTTTTTTTATTTTTTTCTAGTTTTTCAATTATAATCAGTTTACTAATACGCTCGTTAAAGAGTTCTAAAAAGTAAATAATATGAAAATAAGTTCTTATTCAGATATTTTTCAAGCAACGTTAATGTTAAATTGAGCTAAGTTTCATGAAATTTCGCTGCCGACAACAAATTTGAAGATTATAGAGCTGTGTTTGTGCAATTAAACAAGTTTAATTTTTTATTTATATGAAAATGACGACCGGTCTAGTTTTCATACATACCAAAAAAGTGGACTCACTATTAGGAACAACTCTGGGGGAATCAACTTGCTGCTCTAAAATTTCCTTCTGAGGTCAAAAATGTAATTTTCCGCCTAAATTCGTTTTCTTGTTCAGAACGCATTACGGTTCACATAGTTTTGGCTCTATATTATTCATTTTTGTTTTCGAAGAAGCCTAGCGGCTGGTCATGAACTACGAAAACCGAAATTTGACACTTTTTAACCCCCCAACCCACGTTTCCCCCTCGTAGACTTTTGTAGACTTTTTTCAAACCCCTTAAAATCTACTTGGGTTTCTTAAAGTCTACGTAGACTTTATCAAATTCATTTTTTTTAAATTTAATACCTAGGTCAGTTATCAAGATCAAAATTAAGTATTCATTTATTGTTGTTCCTGCTTGGGCGGTCAGCATACAATGCCTACAATGTAAAAGAAAGAATGTTTTGGAATTATTCCACAGATTTTGACATCCATTCCCAGACATTCAATTGATGTTCCCAAATAGTGTAAATTTACAGGACCCCAACCCTGGAAACTCGGGTTTCCTGGAACTTGATGAATGGTCATTATTAAAATTGCCATGAAGTGAATGAGCTTTTGAATTTAACTGTGTCAAAAGGATTGAAATTGGTCAATAATTGTCAAAGTTACAATCATTTGAATTTGATGGGTACCCAGGTACCCTGTCGAACACTTGAGGGGTAAAAAAATCAAAGTCCCCCCATGCTTCACTACAAAATGCTTTTAAGCAAAAAGATGGCTTCTAACTTTTACTCAGATGTCACTGCATGTCAGCTTCCTGTTTTAAAATACACTATAAAATGTAATGTAATGTAAAACGTGAATAGGTACCCGGGTACCCTTTCGAACACCGGAGGGTTAATATTGAACCCAGACCCACTATAATGACAAGTACCAGTCACGCTTATCACTGCACACCGTCGGCGACTCAATTTGTTGATCTTTCTGTAAGAAGTTTTCATGTTTTTTAACGATCTTGTTTTTGTTGCATTAAAACTATTTCATGGGATCCAGGACGGTATGGAAACCGGTTCAATCCAACAGTAAGGATGCTGTTGTGATTTCACATGCAAAAACATTCTGAAACAAAAAGTTTGAAAACCGTTATAAATCAATAATTAGGGTGCTAAGGACTGTATCGTTAATTATTAGTACACCTCAAAAATGGCTGTATTCAAAAATGTTTTATTTATTTTGTAACTCAAATTCATTTACATTGTTTATTGACCAACAAGAGAGCTCATTACATCAGAATTTATTGAATTTTTCGTAGATCTGTCCAGTTCTCGCACCTTCTTCTTGATGTTCCTCGTGAGGTTTTGCTTACGTTTACCCAGTCCTTTTTTAATTTGATGATGTCATCTGCTCCTCTAGCCTTCCTCCACAGCTGTCCTTTCATGAAAGCCCAAAATTTTTCAATGGGCTTTATTTGCGGACAATTTGGAGGATTCATCGCCTTTTCCACAAATTCGACATTGTTCTTTTCATACCAGTCCAAGGTGGCACGCGCATATTGGCAGAATGCCAAATCAACCCAAAACAGTGGCGAACCTGTGTGTTTTCGGATTAGTGGCAGTGGTGATAATGCATATGTCATTTTTGCTCAAAACGTCGTCGTCCAGCTTCCGAGCCTGAGTTTTCACGGAATCCGCCTGCATTTGGCTGCGTTTCGGACATTTTCGTTTCCCGTACATCTTTGGGGAATTTCGAGCCTTTGCGCGTTGGGGCATTCCAATCGTCGTTCCATACTTTTTTGCGCAATCTCTGATGGATACCTCCTTTTTTCCTTCAAAAACATTGCAAGTTTGTTTGTCTAAATTTGGGTTTGACACACCTGTTTTTCTACCATGGCCGGGTATGTCCTTCAATGTGTTATGCATAACAAACCTATTGATCGCATTTTAGACCGCACAGACAGTAACACCTTTTTCTTTTGCTAATTTTCTTAGCGACAATCCCTTTTCAGTCCAGTACTTGGTCACAAACGATTTTCGCTTTTTTTCCGTAAGACCTCGGATTGTAGCGCTTGAAGTAAAATTTTAACTTTTAATGAAGGTTTTCGTTACATATGTCATAGTATTTTTCATACAGAACCTCAAAGGTGTACTCATAATTACCGATGCAGTCCTTATTAGGTCTGAGACGTAAAATTGAATGTCTTTGAATCGTCACCGGTAGATTTCATAGCAGCAACGCACCACAGAAAAGCGAAACCTCATAGAATCGGTTTTCTAATCGGTCCAATTGCTTCGGGAAGGTCGAAAAACGATCCTTTAAAAACTTCTAGATATCTTTCCAAATGATTCAAAAACACTCATTTGTAAATTTTCCTTTGAAACCTCATCGCGCAAGACGCTCATCAATGCGGTAAATCATCCATCCATCATCAGCAAAATGAACAAAACATAACAAAGGAGACACAACTAACCCTCAGCAGTAGCTAACTTGTGTCCTGAAAATTTAAACAAAGCACGTAAAATACCAAACTCGGAAGTCATCATCTGCCACGATGGAGTCCAAATGGCACACGCCGGGAGAAGGGCAGTGATTTTTCATGAATATTTATAGTCGACACTCCTTCGGCCTGTCATAAAGTGAAAAACCATCCACCCGGTCCCCGTTTCATCATCAACACGAGTCACCTGACTCCCGGAAGAAAGCCGGAGGAGAGCTTCACCCCAAGTATTAATGAATAATGGAGATGAATTTCTTTCTAAATTACTCGAGTGGTGTCACGAAGGAGTTCCGGGCCATCAGCGACCTCCGGCCGGTTCTTCGGTAAAAGGATTCGGTCCCTAATTTACCCAATTTTGCATGAGTTATGAGTTGTGAACCCAAGTTGTTCCCGTTCACGCTTTGCACCAAGGGGGGAGGGTGTGGGAACAAACAGAAAAGCTTTCCGCCCGATTGAATTCCAGTGAAAAGACAAACACAGCCTCTTACGTTCTCGTTTTGGGTGGGATGATGGAGGTGGTGGTGATGATGATGATGATGATGATGATGACGATGATGACGTCGTCGATGAAGCTCGGTGTTGTTCCGGCTTTGTTGCACAGGCCTGAATAACCTGCGGCAACCAAAGCCCACAACGGAAAAGCGCTCGTCTGTGGATTGTTGTGTAAATAATAATTCCCGAGGCTCTACTTTTATTGATTTTTCCCAGCTGATTTCAGCGATGCGGCGGAAAGGTTCTGGAAAGGGAATGCCAGGGAGGGCTTCTACTACAGCATCAATGCCCGACAGACTTGCTCGTTCTTTTGATAAGAACGTTATAGAGGATTCAGATTTGCAGCTTTTGCTTCAATGCGATTATTTGGTATTATATATATACGGTATATATTCATACTGATTGATTGCAAAGCTTTTGACAAGCTGATTGCTTATTTGATAACACAAGTGGGTGGGCAAAGTGGAACCGCAGCAGGAAAAAGAAATATTTGGTAAGTGGGAATATAATTGAACCTGTTTTACGAACTATCACTGTTTTTGGTGGAAACCAGCTAGTCGATATCATTCTACACACTTAGAAACTTTCATGTAAAATTAGGTCTTTTCAGATGCACCTGAACGAAGCAGTTAGCAAGACGTAAATTTACGTCCTCTTTCAAGCTTACAACCAAAAATTGAACACGTAAACACGTAATTTTACATACCGTAAATTTATGTCACACTACTTATTTTTTATAGATTTTTTTTTTCATTTTCATATGAGAAGCTCAATATTATTAATCTACTGAGTATTACTAAAGCAAGCAGTTTCTCTTGTGCTGAACTGATGCATTCATTAAGAGAATTCCCTACGAAGTAATAGCAGTCCACCAAAGATTTCTCCTATCATCAACATGGAGGCAGGCCTAAATGAATTGTGTGGAAAAATATTTAAAAAATATAATTAAAAACTGTTTTTTTTTTTCAAATCGGAATGTCAAGTGTTATAATCATAGAATAATACTTGTCACTACTCTGACTGAAGTTTTCATCGAAGGAAAATAAAGATATTTTGCGAGTGCATGGCTAAAACCAAATCAAATACCTATCCCAATAAAAAACAGGGGCATCAGAAGCACATCATTTGAGCATGAGCATGATTGACCGCCCGAGGTTGCTATTCCGTTGTTGTCAGATCAGCTGTTATTATACAGAGAACCAACAGATGATGCTTGGGACTAACATACATCCTCAATGTGTAAAAACTGGTGATCCCAAACTAAGGCAATACCGGCGCCGGCCTCGCCCGAATGCAGGTCAAGTAAGGAAAGGGTAGGAATATGTTGACGTGATACTCGCTTTATTGGCAGCCGCGAAGTCCACTGCACTTCCACAAGAAATCACTGGGATTTTGGATAACAGGATTGGGTAGCAGCAGGGTTCATTTTGGTTAACGATAAGCTGTCAAGTGCAATATTTAAAAATTAGTACCGATTTGAAACGATTTAAATCAACAGTAAGGATGCTATTGAGGCCACTCGCAAAATGTGATTGTGATTTTTCATTTGGAAAACAAGGCTTTTCATCTCAACGATCATTATTATGTGCCACGACTTTTCATGCTCACTCGATCACTCGTGCAACGAACAATAGACAACCGAAACAATAGACAAAACGCTACAATGGGTAACAATACCCTGTCTTGCTCCATGTCCTTGAGAGCACTTACTACCTCACGAGTTGCCTGTACTCAACTCCAGGGGCATCAGAGGCACATCATTTCAGCAGGAGAATATCTATATGTAGTAAATATACAAAATATATGCAAAATGGTAAGCCATGCATGCAATTAACAAGTAGTGCAGCAAGATTTATACCAGGCAGCATTTACAAACAATAGATCTACAGAAGACCAGATATTTGTCACTAGGAGAATCATGGAAGAATATTAGAATGCAGGAAAGGAATTGTATGCATTGACATTGGACATTAAAAAAGCATTTGACACTGTGAAAGTGAATAATATCAGAAACATCCTAATCAGTCTAAAAGTACCGACAAGTTTAGTTATAGCTTGCATGAAAGACGAAGTTACAAGAATGTTATGGAACAACCCGCTATCTGGAGAGTTAAGAAGATGGAAAGGAATCCAGCGAGGTTGCCCGTTATCTCTAATAATATTCTAAAACATTATCCAAGACATAATTCGTAAAATTGCTGAAAAATTACCGGAACTAAAGTTAAGGGACCTAAATATTCTCAAATTACCGTTACTATTGGGGTTTGCATACGATCTGCTCATAATAGCAACCAGTATAGATGAACTAGAACACATTTTGGAAGAACTTGTCAATCAATTAGGGGGAATAGGATTAGAATTAAATTATGACAAATGCCAATTACTAATGAGATTTCCAAACAATAACGATCAAATGCCTGAAGAAATGGTACTGTTTGCGAGTAACATGAGCGTAAGGAGCAGCCGACTGAATCAGACTCGATGTGGATTTAGCGACTGTGCTACCAATCGGTTTACCTAGGAATCAGTAATAGTGAACCGGTTGACCACGGTCACTCACCACTACCTATGGCGAACGCGGAGAGTGGGAGAGAGTTTGTCGGGATAGAGTAGGAAGTAGAATATAAGATTAGAAGGTAAACATTCAAAACTAGGTCAGTAGGTCAGTGTGCAATATTGCAATCGTAGCGATCGGTTATCCGGAGGCTAACTCCGAGAAATTTATGTTTAGTTTTTAAGAATAAATGTAATCTAGTTAGTAAAATAAATGTTGTGTTTTTAGTGAATAAGTTGTGTATTAAAGGACAATTAAATGTATGTTCTGTGGCGAATTTGGACTGAATGTGTGGATATTTTGCGAAGAAAGGTCCTTTGATGACAACTAAATTGTAAAGAAAGATACGTTCACCGGGCAGTGGAAAACCAGAGATAGTGGTTGGGAGACTCCCCAACATAATTTGGTCCTTCGAACCGGATTTCTACTGCCGGTGTACTTCGGATCGGTCAAATTTCGACGATTTGACCAAGAAGTGAGATTGCGCCATCGAACGAAAGGACTGCGCCAAGTGCTACCAGCCTACGCCATTCCTCTGGTATCAGCAATTCAATTATCGCCATCCTGAAATTGAAGAGAAGAGATTCGTTTGCCATTGTCGAAGATAGTCAACACTACATTCAATAGAGGATTGATGTTTCGAATTCGCCATCACCATTGATAGATTGACTTCGCAGATTTCCGTGAAGTGTAGGACAACCAGAGCGTTGTTCTACTACCGATCAGGTAGGTTAGAACAAGTATATGTCCACCGAAGCATGAAATATATTTTTCTAACGCCCACACTTCGTTTTTATGTGTGATTCATCTACTTGATGCGAATCATCGACGAAGGAGAGACGGAGTGGTGAACAACCAAATTCTTCGGAACTCACACTGAGTAAAATCACTTCTCAAGCACAAGCGAAGGAAGACCATTGAAGATTATTTCGATGCTGCTTTCTAACAATCAAACAACGATACACTACGAGAACGACGATCGCTACTAGGCTCGGGCATCACTCAACGGTCATCGTGGCCAGGTAAATACATATTTACAGTATATGCCCAGCCAAGCCTGGATCTTGTGGATACCACATTAAATAAATAATATCCTTCTGTCGCACATTTGGACCATATCGAGTCAGTTATTTCTGGACGCAAGCCCTGAGGTTTTGTTGGTTTTCGGACTCCTAGTTTAATCTATGAAATATTCAGCGCCATCTTTATTACTCCAGGTGAGCCTGAGTATATGTCCTGCCGAAGCAGACAATATTTTGATACTACATTGGTACCTTTCTCCTCTGCTGCACTGTATATCGATACGAGCTGATTCCATTGCTATCGCACGACAACCCGCTCCGTGATTAGAAGCGTTCATTACATTTGAGGCACATTCGGATTTGGCTGTCGGTACAGACTGTCGTTTGCACAGGTGAGACGAACAGTATATGTTCAGCCGAAGCTTATATATTGTTTACTACATACATATTCCACTCCTTTGCTCTTCGCTCGATCGAGTTCGAATCTGAGACGGATTTAATACGTTTTAATGTGTGCTGCTTGAGAATTTGCTGCTCTCTGGCTTCGGTAGTATCACTGCTTCTTCTCACAGGTGAGTCGAACAGTATATGTTCAGCCGCAGTAGACAAATTTGTATACTACATCGCCAATTCCTCTCGATTCTCGGAATACTCATCGTTTTGCTAACTACAACTGAGGTGAAGCAACGCTAGCACCTGCCGACTGATTGGTTCTTGGTTCATCGCTCGTTCCATTGTGTGACGCCAACAATGTCGAAACCTAATACAAGAAATGCTGATTCCCTGAAGTCATTGACTACCAAACTCAAGGGACTTCGCTCATCTTTAAACAATATTTGTCAGTTCGTTAGGAATTATAAACATGATACAACAGCTAGTCAGATAAGGGTTCGTCTAGAGCGTATAGATTCGTTATGGGAACAAATCAGCTCAACTTCTTGGGAGATCGAAGCGCACGACGACTACGAACCCCAAGAAAGTTTCGAGGAGGAGCAACTGGATTTTGAAAACCGCTATTACGACGCGAAGTCGTTCCTGATGGAGAAGGCACAGGAGTTTGAAGATGAGGCCTCACTCAATCAATCAACACGGAGTGCAGGCGTCACCCAACAAGGTGCGATGGATCGTGTACGCCTACCGCAAATCAAGCTTCAGACCTTCACTGGAGATATCGATGATTGGCTAAGTTTCAGGGATCTCTACACTTCCTTGATTCATGAGAAGGCAGAGCTTCCAGATGTTGAGAAATTCCACTACCTAAAGGGTTGCTTAGAAGGCGAAGCTAAGGCACTAGTTGATCCGCTAAAGATCACTAGTACCAATTATTCGATTGCTTGGGAGTCGTTGCTAAAACGATACAACAACAGCAAACTACTGAAGAGGAAGCAAGTACAAGCACTAGCCAAACTACCTTCACTCATGAAGGAATCGATTCCGGATCTCCACGGATTGGCTGATGGATTCGACCGTGCGATCAAGATATTGGATCAAGTCATTGAACCAGCCGAATATAAGGATCTTCTGCTGGTAGAGCTGCTAAGTTCTCGTCTGGATCCAGTCACTCGACGTGGCTGGGAAGAGTTTACGTCATCTAAGGAGCAGGACACACTACAGCACTTGCAAGACTTCATCCAACGGAGGATCCAAATCCTGGAGTCTCTTCCATCGAAGCCAGAATCCAGAAGTGTACCCCAGCTGAGATCTCAACAACCTAAACAGAAACCGTTTTCACCGAAATCCAGTCACAACGCCGTACAGTGGAATGCCGCTAAGTGCCCATCGTGTACGGAGATTCATGGATTACACACGTGTCCAGTCTTCCAGAAAATGACACTTTCCAGCAAGGAATCTTTCATACGAGCACAGTCTCTTTGTCGAAACTGTCTCAAGCGAGGACATATAGCCCGAGATTGTTCGTCGAAGTTCACGTGTCGAAACTGCAAGACTCGACACCACACGCTTCTATGCTTCAAAGGTGAAGCTAGAACAAGTGGTCCTCAATCACCCGAGAAGGATAATGGTGACAACCAAGAGAATGCAATTTCTGACCATGGGGCAGCGAATGCCGCATCGGTTCAGAGTTTATCAGTAAATACAGCGCAGCGTATCAACTCACAAGTTTTTCTGGCTACAGCCGTTGTCGTTGTCGAAAATAAGCAGGGTTGTCGCTATCTGGCACGTGCGCTTTTGGATTCAGGGTCAGAATGCAACTTCATCGCTGAAGAACTGAGTCAACTGCTGAAGATTCCTAGTCAGAAGGTGGATATTCCGATATCGGGTATTGGACAAATTGGGACGAGGGTCACACGCAAGGTTCAGGCCATCGTCAAGTCGCGTGTATCATCGTACTCTAGAGCGATGGATTTCCTCGTCTTACCGAAGGTTTCAACTTGTCTGCCTACTTCTACAGTGCAGACAAATGGCTGGGACATACCAGAAGGTATCGAGCTGGCAGATCCGGAGTTCTTCCGCTCGAAAAAGATCGATTTGGTGATGGGTATCCACGATTTCTTCAGCTTCTTTAAATCTGGAAGTGTGAAACTACTGGGGAGAGGTCTACCAGTACTTACTGAATCAGTATTTGGTTGGATAGTGTCAGGCAAGGTCATAACATCAAATCAAGGAACAGGATACGCGTGCAACATGTCGGCATCGTGCCATATAGGAGAATTAATAGAACGGTTTGATCCTGCGAGGGAGAGGGAACCGTTAGCATGCTATTTACGGACGAATTGCATTGCGAAAAGGAATTCGGGCGCACGGTTAAACGTGAATCGAATGACCGAAATACCGATACCCTGCCCAAGAACAATGGGAATATAGAATCTGGCGGATCAACAGACGAACATGGCCGATGTCTGCGATGGAACGACCCACGTCCTGAAATGGTGGGTCAGGAATGGCGAAAATTCAAATTTCACGGTTAGAAATTCTGACGCACTAATATCAAGTCAGCTCTGGGAGAAGGTAGCAGAATTGCTGAGGGTACGTGGACCAATTTCGTGGCGAATAGAGTCGCTGAAATTAGAGCACTTACGCAGGAAAATAGCTGGAGACATGTGTCACGTTGCCTGATGACCTTATTTCGTGCGGGATTGCGCTCATCGATATTTTGCAAGAGGACCTGTGGTGGTATGAGTTCCCCTGGTTGCAGGATTGTCCGGAAGAATGGCCAAAGGGTGAAGGAAACCCACCCAAGGAGGACCTGAACGACGACACAACGCGGTTGTCTGTGCTTCATCGATAAATAACGGGTTCATTTCGGATTATATAACGAAACTTTGATCTTACACTAAGCTAACTCGAACAACCGCTTATTGACTACGCTTCGTGTGCAACTTATGTTGTCCAGAAGAACAGAATAGCCTTTCTTTCAGCTAGTGAACTGAATTAAGCTAAATGGGCAATCGTTTGGAATGTGCACGCATAATTGTTCTCAGATGAGATTAAGAAGCTGTTGTCAGGCGTTGGTTCAATCCTCTGATCGATGAAAATTGTATCCTACGAGTAGAGGAAAGGTTAGATCACTACAATGAAACACAAAACCATAACATCCGATGGGTTTACCGTCGAGACATCTATTCATGGAACTGATTCTTCGTTATTATCATCTCAAATACTTTCACTGAACCTCAACTAGTATTGAGTGCTATTCAGCAACAATATTAGCCTCTAGGCGGTAGAAATCTTGCCCGTAAGGTTGTTTCAATGTCAACGTTGTTTTCGAGACAGACCATGGATGATTCAACAGCAACGGCGATCTACCGGCAGTTAGAGTTACGGTTTTGAGACCGTTTTCCAAGAATGATGTCGATTTCTTCAGCCCAGCATACATTCGAGGAGGTTGTGGACCACAATCCACCAAAGCCAATGTTGCTATCTTGAGTGCATGGCAACGGAGGTGGTTCATGTGGAAATCGTATTAGACTTATCAACGGAACGGTTTATACAGGCTTTCCTTAGAATCCTTGCCCGCCGAGGACGATGCACTAATATCTACTCTAGATGTAGGATCTTTTAACAACACTGAAAAAACATAATACTCAGTGAGGAAAGACAATGGAATGTGCGAATGAAGGTGTCTCATTGAATGCGAATCCTGCGAATCTGCGGCCAGATGACGATTGGTACAGCGGAAACTTCAACACTTCTGGAAACGATGGAGACTTCCTTTTCCAATTATCGCAGCTTCAATCCAGAATACGAAGAAAAAAAATGCAGTCAGCAGATGGTATTAAAATCGGACAACTTGTTGTCATTGTTGACACGAGTCAACCAACCACACAGCAGAAGATAAGCTGCATACAAAAACGTCACCCGGTCGTCAATGGAGTCACTTGTGTGGATACAGTACGCACATCAACGAATTTAATGAAACGGCTTGTAGCAAAACTTGCTTGGTACCTTTTAAGATATGGTGAAACTAGGGAAATCAGTCTTGAATTCGATAGTCCAGTGCGTCGAGAGGTTTTTTCTTCTTCTTTATTTTCAGAAGTTTCCATGCAACTTCAGGGTGGGTGAGGATGTTTGCGAGTAACATGAGCGTAAGGAGCAGCCGACTGAATCAGACTCGATGTGGATTAAGCGACTGTGCTACCAATCGGTTTACCTAGGAATCAGTAATAGTGAACCGGTTGACCACGGTCACTCACCACTACCTATGGCGAACGCGGAGAGTGGGAGAGAGTTTGTCGGGATAGAGTAGGAAGTAGAATATAAGATTAGAAGGTAAACATTCAAAACTAGGTCAGTAGGTCAGTGTGCAATATTGCAATCGTAGCGATCGGTTATCCGGAGGCTAACTCCGAGAAATTTATGTTTAGTTTTTAAGAATAAATGTAATCTAGTTAGTAAAATAAATGTTGTGTTTTTAGTGAATAAGTTGTGTATTAAAGGACAATTAAATGTATGTTCTGTGGCGAATTTGGACTGAATGTGTGGATATTTTGCGAAGAAAGGTCCTTTGATGACAACTAAATTATAAAGAAAGATACGTTCACCGGGCAGTGGAAAACCAGAGATAGTGGTTGGGAGACTCCCCAACATGTACTTATTGGAAGAACTTTTAAGATATGCAACAGGATAAAATGTTTAAAAGTATGTCTTACAGCATCCTTGGGTAGACGATCAACAAATAGACTATGATGTGTAATTGCATATAAGATAACTACAGGGTGGCCACAAAATCTTAAGTTAAAAATTCCCGCATTTTTCTCGAATTTTTCACGCATTTTTGCATTATTTTCCCGACTGGGAAGATGAGGTAATATATATTGGATTTATAGATATTTTTGAAGCTCATGAAGTTTTTTTTTCAAAAAGTAGCCGAGGGCTTCTTGCGTATTGCATAATCTGTTTTGGTCTCATATTGCTATCGAGAACACTTAGCTTTATGTAAGTCATTGATCTTTCAAGTTTCTAAAAGCATAAACATCGAAGAAAAACAGTAAAGCGATCGAGGTTTTCGAGTACAACGTGCGTTGCGTGCATATTGTATCAAGGACTTCGTGTTTTCAACGTTGTTGACAGTTCGTAAACAAATCTCTGAGCTCCCAGTCTTTTTACAGTTTGGTTCACCACCAGACACTTTCCATTTAATGAGAATCCGACAGGATGAGCACCTTCTTGGAATGACCAATCATTACTAGCCAGAATTTGTCCAAACGGTGTTCTTTTCGCTGGAAGCCGGCAAGCAATGTCAGACGGCATTGAGCACTGCTGTCCAAATTCTTCTTCTTATTTTGTTAGAAACTGAAGCGCTCAGATATTCTTTAACATCGAACGAAATTTAAGCAATTTCTGTCGCTTTCTTAATTGTCGGTTTAGAGGCAAAAATAATTTCCACATTAAGGGCTAGTCGAGATTCTATTTCAATTGACGAGTTAGCTTTGACTGTAAGACGCTCGGGCTTAACAATTTTCTCCATAGCGGCTCTAACAAGTCCCGTCAAATCGACAAAAAGAAACGAAGTCATAGGAGATTCGATCTGGAAAACGACTTGACCATTGCTGCAGACGTGAAGATAAAATTCAGCTTTGGTCCCAACATCTTATTGTGTACCACATTAACCTCAAAAGCAAGCACTTTTGATCGGAACACCGAAGAAATTTGGATGACTTTTATTGGGGTATCTCTCTTCCTGCTTTCTGACCTCGTCCACAAATCTTCTCAAAAGGCATTTGTAGTGCTCTTCTAGCACCTTGCTTCCTCAAACTCCTACAAGTTCTTCGAGCTTCTAAGATGTTCTGTATACTTCTATCAAGTTTCATGAAATTCTGAGAAGTTCTCTGAACCTCTACGAATATCCGCAAACTTTTGAAAAGCTTCATGAATTTCTGGACAGTTCTCTGAATTTATGGGAAGGCCTCTACTTTTTTGGATAGTACCTTGAACTTTTGGGAAGTGCCCTGAAATGCTGGGAAGTTCTCTGAAAATCTTGAGTAGTTCTATGAAATTTTGAGAAATACCCAAAAAAATCTGATAATTTTTCTGAACTTCTTGGAACCTCCCTGAATTTCTGAATAGTTGCCTGTACTTCTGTGAAGAACCCTTTACTTTTGGGAAATTCCCTGCACTCCTGCAAGCTTATGAAAGCTTTAGGATTTTCTTATTCTGAATTTCTAGAAAACAAAATGAAGGGAAGTTGCCTGAACTTCTAGAAAGAACCCTTACCGTCTAGGAAGTTCCCTGATTTTCTGGAAACTTCCATAATTTAAGGGATGTTCCCTTAACATCAGGGAGAATAGCAAAACCACGGGAGGTTTCCTGAATCTCTAAGAAGTATACCGAGCTTCTGTTAAGTTCCCTGAGTTTCTAGGAAGATCACTGAATTTATTCGATTTTTTTTTCGAATTTCGAGAAGCATTATCGTTTATATTTATAGACTATAAACAACTTATACTACAAATTACAAATCAGCATTATCCATCGTTTATATGAGATGCATGCACCTACATACTCATCTTCAGCTAAGCGAAAGAGCAAGTATTCTCGTCATTTGCTAACGACGCACTACTGGCAGTAAACATTATTTGGTCAAACCAATCCATGGCAAAAAGTTTGCGAAAAATCTGCGGTCTCTGAAAAAAACCAAACTAATGATCTCTGGATGTTGAATGATTGACAGGATGATAGGTGTTGGTGGGTTCAATAACAAAGTTTGCCTATTTTAGCTGGTTCTATTCAAGTTTGCTGATGCAAATCAAGTATAAAGTGGTTTGAAAAATAGACCACCACTGAAGATGCCCTAAGCGGTACGTTTTTAACAGGCTGAACAAAACCATTTGATCATTTGAAAAAGGTGTGAGTATGGTTCCTTCCACATGACCAAAATTCCGATGGCTTCTGAAATTCCCGACTTTTCCCCGCATATTTCCCGATAATTTTGGATTCCCGCATTTTTTTTGCATTTTCCGATTTTCCCGAGTCTGTGGCCACCCTGTAAGTAGAACAGTTTTAGATTTTTATAATAAATTCAAACCCTCTTGGAGATTAGGGAAGTTTATATACAAAACAGTGACAGCCCCATCTGAAATATATGGAACGAAAGTGGCAGTTTTTACAAAAAAAAATAGAATAATATGGCAAATTATGAAAAGCTTATACTAAGAAGTATCTCTAATCATTGTAAGAAATCAGCAAATATTGAATTTAATGCAAAGAAACGGTTGGAAGGCAATAAACAATAAATAGAAGAGCAAGAGTAGGAAGAATCAGTTATTATGGTCTCATTCTGAGAAAAGTAGAATTACATACACTTAAAGTAACCTACAAACTAAAATTTAACAAGAAAAAAGAAGAACGACCAAGCCTTACTTGGAAAACCACGCTAAAACAAGATTTGAGTAGATATAGGGAGATATGTAGAGAAGAATGGAAACCATTGGCGAAGGATAGGGAGAAATTAAAAAACAAAAGACAGAAGAAAAATATAAGGAATCAGAGAGCGACATTTCGGACGGAGAAACATCGGAAGTAGAAAATAAAAAATCGAAAAAGTACAAACATTGGAAGAGAAACACTAAAAGCTGAAAAAATAATTGACACCAGAAGAAAAAGGAATACATTGATTTAGGTAGGTTTGATTAACTGGTTTATTTGGAACTGTAATTTAAGATTAAGAAGAAACATTATTCAAGGCACAAAGCATGGGAATCAAAAAAATACATGCATATGTATACAAAAAAAAAATTTAAACTGAGCACAAAACGGCTAAGTTATGAAATCCCCAAAACTTAAATTAATAAAATCTTAATTTATATAATACTTTAGATATAACACTTTTAACAAATGATTTACAAAAATAATAATAAAAAAAAAACAGACCTTAACACAAAATATATTTTCTAAATACCAGAAAAGATATCCCTAATAAAAAATTCAAAATAAATTAACGAACCACATTAAGGTTTGTTTTATTCGGTTCATCATTGAGTAGGAATAAAATAACCCAAATGAACGAGCTCATTACAAATTTTAATATTCTCGGTTAAGGTTGAATGAGATGAACGAAATAGATGTAAGCAGATATTAAAAGTATATATTTTGCCAAACTTTACTACAAAGCAGTTCGACTTACTTCACATAACGCCTAAAATAAAAATGTATGAATAAAGTTGAAGAACAGATCGAAAAAAAGAACAGCAATCAGAAAACATACAAAGGAAAAGAGTAACAAACAATCGAAAACGATTTAGTCAAAGGGTGCGCAAATCGATTATCTATAAATATCTATATATATATATATATAAAAATGGATTTCTGTGTGTCTGTCGGTCTGTCTGTCCGAACCTAATAGACTCGAAAACTACTGAGCCGATCGGCGTGAAATTTTGTATGCAGGGACTTTTAGGGCTAGGGAAGGTTCTTATGATAGTAAAAGACCCCCCTCTTCTCTGTAAATACAAATGAAACACTAATTTCTACATAACTCGAGAACTAATTAAGCAAAAACTTCCAAATTTAGCATGTGAGAATTTTTGAAGGCAAGAAAGGTTTTTATGGTAGCTTGAGACCCTTCCCCTCCCAAAAAAGGGGAGGGGGGGGGGGCTACCATACAAATAAAACACAATATTCTGCAGAACTCGGGAACTAATCAAGCATATGGAACCAAATTTAGTATGTGCTGGTTTTTGAAGACAAAAAATGGTTCTATGTTGATTTGAGACCCCTCTCCTTTCTGAAAGTGGTGGATCCCATACAAATGAAACGCAAATCCTTGCATAGTTCGAGAACTAATCAGGTACATGGAACCAAATATGGCATGTGGAAGTTTTTGAAGGAGAGAAATGTTTATATGGTGATTTGAGACTCTTTTGCCATATGAAGAGGAGGGGGGGGGGGGAGGGCTCTCTTACAAATGAAACACAAATTTATGCATAACTTGAGAACTTTTCAAGCAAATGAAAACAACATTTGGCATGTGGATTTTATATATATATATATATTAAAATCTGTCTGTCTTACCGATCGGCGTGAAAATGTGTATGCAGGGATTTTTGGGGAAGGTTTTTATGGTTGTTTGAGACCCCTTCCCTCTTCTGGAAACACAAATGAAATAACAAATGAACCACAAACTTCTGCATAACTTGAAAACAAATCAAGCAAATGGATCCAAAATTGCCGTGCGGTGTTTTTAGAATGCAAGAAATGGAGATTCCAAACACAAATTTCAACTAAACATGAGAATTATCCAGATAACTAAAACACAAACTGTGTATTTCTCAGGTGAGAAGAATGTTCTGATACAAGATTGAACCCCTTTTTAGTCAAAAAAAAACTCTTTCCCAAAAAAAAAAAAAAAAATGTTATTCTTGGTCCTGACAGATTGCTACAATAATAAAAAACAATAAACCACCCTAACCAATTTTACTTTCAGACAAATTCTCCAAAACAAGGTAAGCAATGAAATAATCACGACAAAATGTACTATATTTTGAATAAATAGCATATAACGGGGAAAGGGAGGGACCATCAGGGCACCCAAGTGAAACGATTTGGATAGGGAACATGGGAGTGCCTCCTCCCTATTGTTAACATTTCGCGGAACGAGGGTGGGCTCTTCGACCCCATCTATTGGGTTTATTCTGTCAGTCGAGGGCTCGATTCTAGTGTTGTGGGTGTGAACTTGTTTTTGGAAGGAGATTCTCTAACCTATATTCGCGGGTTTCGCGTAAGTGCCTCTGCTTACGGGTCCCTTTTTGGCCCTTCATACAGGAGCTTCATGATCACAAACAACAATAGAATCCTGATCAAATCGTTTCTCAGATTATTCCATTGCTATGGAAAGTTACCTTGCTACAATAGATGGTAGTATTATATCATCATCATCATCATCATCATCATCATCATCATCATCATCATCATCATCATCATCATCATCATCATCATCATCATCATCATCATCATCATCATATATTTTAGTTCACGGTCGTGTTTAAGTGTTTTAGTCTTTAAAATTAAATCCGCATGACCTTTTACTCAACTCTTGATGTGATATTGCAAACAAGACATTCTTTCGCATTATGTTGTGTTTACTTTTGTAAATTGTGATCCATAACTTTGTAATTTGCATCTATTTCCATAGAACATTCAATCAATTATTGATTTACATGACACGAAATTTAAATATTTTTCAATTACAGCGCATGTAATTTTCTTTAGTTTTAAGAGTGTACCTTCATAAATTTTCATTTATTGCAGTTAGCATATTTATTGGAGTTTCAAACAGGAGGAACCTCGTAGAATGGTGGTAGGGTTTGAGAATTCGGCATCTCCAGCATACGCATATTATTCCGGTCAAAAGGATTTGCAGTGACATGATGCGGGTATATTGGTGGTGAAGTTGGAGGTCTCGGAATCCTCGCCACAGGTTGTCCGTTGAATATTGGTTGCATAGAAGCTGCCGAATCCGCCAAACAGCCACCGATCAACAGCGAGCACCCGACGACAGCCGCCATCAGTATGATGGATAACAGTTTCTTGAACATGTTTTCTTTTTTGACAAAATGATAAAAACTTGATGTATGGCAGTGCCGGCATTGTTGGCAGGGTTTTTATACTGTTGTATTCAGTGGATGGTATATCGAAATGGAATTCGATTCAGGTTTTACGCTAAGTAAAGGCGAAACGATGCATTAACTTTTCAAACTATGATGGAAGATTCGATTCTTATATACTTAGATATTATGAATTTCAGACGAGATGTAATTCATGTTTCTAAAAAGTCGGGGAACGAAAACAAATATTTCGTGTGAAAATTTGTTTTCCGGAAACTGACACATACGTAAGTCGACAAAAGATGTATTTGATTGAATTTATTTTCTCATCTCTTTCATTCTTAAATATTAATACAGCAAAATTTGAAACGGTGAAAATTGCTGTTAATTTAATTTGAATTTAATTGGTATTCCGACTTCTGAACAGGAGATGCTTTGTATCATTACCAGGAAAGTTGGCTCGGAATACTCAGAGTTCCGAATATTGATATCTTATTTTCATGAGCAGGTTTCGCTAAAAAGTAATAATTTAAGTTTTATAATTTAAGTAATAATTTAAGTTTTATTACACCCGTACTTTGTTGATTAAACTCAGAGATTTTTTTTATCGTACAGGTTTGGGCCGAATGGTCTCAGATTGTTACGATATTTTGTGGGGTGCATAATTGGTATGGGATCCTATATCCAATCCAAATTTATTTATAGATTATATTCAAATATGTTTCCTTCATAGCGATTATACTCCTTCTTGTCCGACGATTTAATTTGGTTTGTATATATACTTCAATAAACGCTCTACCTAGCAGCTAGCTTTAACAAAATTAACAAACCACATACTTACTAGCTTACCTCGAGGCACTTATAAACAAATTGGAAGACTACACTTTTCGGTTTTTTTTTTAAATTTTTGTATGAAAACGAGTGACCAACCGCCTTGTTATTTGAGAATTACCCATAACAAAAAAAACCATCGTCAAATTTCTCCAATGAAAGCCTATGAATTAATAAACAAGAAAATATTTTTTACAAACTTTTTCATGAATCAGAAAATGGGGTTTTCGGCTTTTCCAAGCAATTTTCCTTCACCGCGGAAAATTTTGCAGGAAAACTGGCAACCCTGAATTTTTGAATATTGTTTTTTGTTCATATATCTATGAACCCTACGCGTGGAAAAAGTTTCGTAGCAATCTGAGATATTTCGGCCCAAACCAGTACGATAATAAACAAAAATACCCATTTTTGTCTGAAAACGAGTAACGAGCCCATAGTTTTTCGAGCATAGCTTAAAAACAAAAAACAAGCCCATCGTCAAAATTACATTGGTGAAGCTTATGAACAAGAAAATATTGTTTCAAAAATTTTCATGACTCAGAATATGGATTTTCCGGCTTTTCTAAAAAAAATCCTTCACTGTGGAAAATTTTGGATTTATTTTTAAAACTATATTTTTTTCCTAATTCTTGCGAAAATTTAATTAGAGTTTGGAACGAGAAAAATTGTTCTACGATGATTATTCCTTGTTCTGCTATGTTCGATTCTATGATCTTCTATTTTATTTTGCACCAAATTTTATCTAAAAGAAAGTTCTACTTTTGCGGGAAATTTTGTTAGATAGCAAAATATCCAAAACAAATTAAGATTTTTTACAGCGTAAACAAAATATGGTGAATATTGGCACGACAAGAGATGAAAACTATGCGAGTTTACAAAATAAAAACAAAAACAAAATTGAAACAAATACATTCGATGCATTAATCATGAATTTCCTGAACATTGGTGGAATTCAATAGATTATCTAAAAGAATGCCGAAATTGGTATGGGCCTGTTCATAAACCACGTAGACTCATTTTTGAAAATATCAACCCCCCCCCCCCCTCTCGTAGACTTTTCTGGATACAATTTTTTGAATCTTTGTATGGAGCGTGGACTTTGGTCAAACCTCCCCATCCCCCTAGAAAAGTCTAAGTGGTTTATGAATAGCCCCTCTCCGATCTACAGTTCTTTTGGATTACATCTAAAATTTTGTGCATTTATTTTGACAAATTTCAATTATTTCTCATATTGAAATATGACGATTAGAAAAATCACAGTTTTGCCAAAAATTCACTTTATCTACGCAATGACTACTATGAAACTGTTTGGTCATGTTTTGTTTGCCGTTTTAAAACCACATGACTTCCCCCAATGCCAATTTCTCGTTTAATGCATTTACTGGAGGCAAATGTTTTAAACTGATTTTTTAACTGACCATAAGAAGGTAATATTGATGAGTCCCGAACGGCATTTCAAAACAGCATTTTACAAGTTCATAAAACTTTAGAGAGGAGTTAAAGGAATTTGTGAAAACAAGGATTAAAGATCATTGTAAATAAGCTGTGAAAGTTCTCATGGACCCGACTAAAATATGAAGCCTATTGGCTCCTCTTGGTGCCATAATAAAACCAAATTGATTTCTAGTGGCTTTCAGATAACTTTAATAAAACTTAATGACGCTGGAGGCCCCAAAAGTGGACAGTAATGTTTGCTAGGAATGAAAGATACGAAAAGAAATGTGTTGATAGTTCCATCAGTGATTACGATCAGGCAGGCGGTATTTTGACTGTCAAGGGGGTTCCCTTTCCGATTGCCTACCCAGCATTGTGGTAAAAGGCTAGGCAAAAGATTGTCTGCTTGATTGGATGCCGTCTTTCAAATATGCCTTACTCTAAATTTCAACTACTTCCATTTAATTTCACAACCTGTAGTGCTCGTGCACCTGCTATTCAATACTTTCTCTCCAATCTTTGGTTCTAGCTGAAATTGCTGTCCACTCCTAGGGTTGCATTTTGATAAGAAGGATATTTCCAATTTTCAAACATTATAATTGTTTAATTGCTTAATGCAGCAACAAAAAAACATGATTAGTAAAATGTATTCCTCTTTTTGTTTGCTATGTATTGGATCAGCTTGCCAGACTTAATCATATGCTTACAGAATATCAAGAAGAATGAAGACAGCGGTTTAGAATTTCATTTATTAAAACTAGCCTAAAATAATTTTCTTACGCGAAAGGAAAACCGAAGGGAGGTATCTGGTGGAATGGTGGTAGGGTAAAAAGATTATTCATCATCGGCGCAGCATTGCGCTTTAAATTTCGTAGCTTTCCGGTCATAGGATACGGGACGATTGGAGGTAAAGTTGGAGGACTCGCCATCATCGCCAGAGATTCACGATTCACTCTTTGATGCATTAATGGCGCCGGATCTGCCGCACAACCACCGATAAACAGAGAACACCCGACGACAGCCGCCATTAGCATGAGGGAAAACAGTTTCTTGAACATGGTTTATTGTTTCTGAACGAAATCAGGAAACAAAAACTTGACGTATGGCAAGGCTTTTATGCTATTTTTGATGGACGGTATTGAAACGAAGGAAATTGAATTCGATTCAGTTTAACGCTGAGTGAAGGCGTAACGATCCATAAACTATCAATTAATGATGCCATATTAAGTTGCTAACAATGCACGGAGGTTTTCCGACTAGTTTCAAGTAGAAAGTAGTAAGAATGTTTCTTACGTTATTTTCATTTTATATGCTTACTACTGCATGGTGCTTTCTAAGGGCAGTCGGCGTTGACGTAGCTTGAAGCAAGGTTGGTTGAAGTTGAGCCAAGCGTTGGTGGTCGTTGGGGTTTTATTTGGAGTCTAAGGTCTGTATCCGCAATAATCCGGACACCTCAAAACATGAATAAAACAGAAATTTCGCATTATATTTCCGTCGTAGATGTTTATTTCAGATTCATGGGATGTGTTTTAACAATTCGTGAAGACAAAACATAGTTATTCGGTATTTGCATAAAACTTTCGAACATTGCACTTAACTCCGCCCATTGGGGTTTGTACAGTCTTTTCAGAAATCGTAGAAGCCGTCTTTGTTCAAATTTGCTGGAAGTGTTTGATGTCTTTGATTCCTTGCTTCTTTCCAGAAAGCTTCAGCTGCATCAGAGCCCAATATCCCTCGATTGGTCGTAGCTCTGGGCAATTTGGCGGGTTTGAGGTTTTTGGTACAATATTCACTGGATTTGCTTGGTACCACTCCATCACAGTTTTAGCATAGTAGCATGATGCCAAATCGGGCCAGAACAAAGGTTTTTTTTTGTGACTTTTGATGAAGGGTAGCAATCGCTTCTTCAGACACTCTTTCTGATAGATCTCCTTGTTGATTGTGCCTGTAGTGACGAAAGATTTACTCTTTTTGCCACACGTGCAAATTGCTTGCCAAACAAGGTATTTTTTGGGAAATTTCGATGCCTTCTTAATTATAAAATGCTCAGCTGTAGCATTTCTGGCCATAGCAGAATAAAAAGCCAGCCCTGGAAGCTGGTTGAAATCATCCAGGACATAAGTTTCATCGTCCATAACAACCAGGGCTGGTAGCGGGTTTATGGATAAATAATAGTGACTTTAGTGACTAAAATAATAAAAATAGTGACTAAAAAGTGATTTTCAAAGTTTAGTATTTTTTTGATCTTTTATACATTTGTTGTATAAATACAGTAAAAATTTCCTAAGTGATCACCCACGTTTGCAATAATGAATAATACTGCGGCGCAGTGTCACTTTTTGTGTTTTTTTTTTCGTAAAGAAGCGACGAAATCAAGCTTTTTTTCTCCACGACCTCCTAGACTTGGTGCGCAGCTCGTTTTTGCGAAGACGGGTCTATACGCACAGTTGAAACGCCTTCCAGCATGGTCTGTGCTAGTATTATCTGTGCCTCTCAATTCCTTTTTTGAGCCGTTGCCATGTGAAGCTGTTTTCATTAACTTAAGCACCTCAAGGTATTTTGGCTCACCTGTAGCCGTTTTCTTAGTAAAAACTGGTTCCAATACTCCTCAATTCTGTACTCTGTACTCAGAGTCAGCACCAAGCGTTTTAACAATTTCCATTCGTTAATAAGAAGATCATAGTTGACCTGAATTGGAAATAACTTGGCGATTTTCACAACATACTTGGAGCTTTCACTGTATGCATCCAGCTAGAGGGTTGAGGCATTGGCTATATTTTATAAACGAGTTCTGCAAAGCAGACTTTTGACCTGGGAATACATCTTTATTTTCTATACTGGGGTACAATAAAAAAAAATCGCCTTGCGACCGTCACGAAAAGTGGTCAGGTTTTGAGCATTAATATCTCAGTCATTTCTTAATTGGTTTTCAAAAATTTTACACCAATCGATCGGAAGTATTTCTACGCATCAATTTCAATAGAAAACATTGTAGATTTCAGGCCTGTCTTCGGCAAATTTGTTTTCCATCAATTATTCTATCTGGAAAATATAGAAAAAAACTTATGAGTTGAAAGCCTAATTGACGACCAAGAACATCCTGGATATGAAGAAGTTCAGGAAGAAAAAAAAAATGCCTTATTAATAGTGTAAAGCGGTGTTTTAGAATATTGTTCATTTGCATACGTATAATCAAATTCTCGTTGATAATCGTTTAATATTTTTGTATCTTTCTAGGATGTTCTTGGTCATCCAAAATGTACATGAGTTCTGATCTTCAGATCTACATTTTCAACAGTAGCTTTAAGAGCTATATAAGGTTACGATATTTATTCAAACATATTGAATGAACCTTTTGGAATAAACAGTCATTATTTGATAACTCGGTGATGTTCTAGGTCATCAAAACTGTCCTTGAGTTTAGAACTTACGATCGACAGTAGTAACTATAGCTTTTTGAGCTACCCAAAGTAACGCTACGTATTCAACCATATTCAGTGAATATTTTCGAACATAAAAAAACAGCATGAGATGAACGGGGATAATTTAGGTCATCCAAACTATCCTTGGGTTCAGAACATAAGATCAGTTCAGTTCTAACATCAAGTGTTTTAGGTGTGTAAAGGGACAATGTGTATTTAACATTATTGATTGAATAGTGTGGAAGGCTTACAGACATAATGTGACAATCTTGGGATATTCTAGGTACTCCAAACTGTCCTTAAGCTCATAACATAAGATCTACAGTTGTAACATAAGTTTTTTAAGCTATATATGGTGACCATCTATATTCAAACATTTTCAATGAATCTTTTGGAAAGTCAACAGTAATTATTTTATAACTTTAAGATTCCCTAGGTAATCCCAACTGCTCTGGAGTTCCTAACAAGAAATATACGGCAGTAACAGTAGTTTTTTGGGCAATACAAAGTTAGGTAACGTATTAAAGTATATTTAGTGAATATTTTCGAACGTAAAAATACATAAGATAATCTTGGTCTAGGTCATCCAAACTGTCTTGGCGTTCAGAACTTAAGATTTACGGTTGTAACATTAAATTTTAGGCAATACAAAGGTACAATAAATATTCAAACATATTCAATTCATATTCTTAGATTGGATTTATATCTAAAAATCATCAGCTTTTTGGACTTAACAAAGTAACAATATGTTTTTGACCAAATTATCTGAATCTTTCGGAAGGACAACTGATATATTGAGATTTCTTGGGATTTTGAGGTGCATAAAAATTGATCTTGAATTCAGAACTTAAGATATACAGTAGTATACCTAGCATTTTGGGCTATATAAAGCTACGATAAATATTCAAACACATTCAATGAATATTTTGATACGTCCATAGACATCATATGATAACCTTGCTAGTTTCAATTCATTCAAAATTTAAGGTCTACAATTGTAACAATATCCTTATGGGCTATACAAAGTTAAGTTAGTTTGTTTGGCATAGAACATCCCAAGATTATCTTATAGTGTCAGTTGGTCTTCCAGGACATTCATTGAATATATTTGAATACATATCATAACATGTTATAGCGGATATAGCTACTGTTACAACTGTACATCTTAAGTTCTAATCTCGTCGGTTGTTTGGACGACCCAGCACATCTCTTAACCGTATTTCCTACTTTATTCAGTCATTTTTATGTTATTCAGTATCAAATCCAACAGAATTCACCAAATTGCTTACAAACTCTAGATCAGCGTACATTAGATGTATGAGGGGTTCTTCCCTCTAGAAAAAAAACCTTAGATAATATCATTGAAATAGATTAGTTTGCTTATCAATAGCTTGTAAACTTTATCACAAATTTTTAGATCAAATTCTACTTCAAAAAGTTTTACAACTTTGCAAAAAAACGTTTTAAGTTTTCACTCCGATCCCGTTCGATTCGTCATGGACTTCACTGGGTTTAATTGTATAGAAATATAAAAAAATATTTTGAAATAGCTGGAACATTGTAAACACAATGAAAGACATTATACTATGGGACCACGTGCGCCGCATTCAAGCTAAATCTAGAGTGCTGCGACCGACCAGCGCTCTGCATTTGACAAGTTCAATTGAGGTAGAGGTGGGACAGCGTTCGCCAGGGCATCTAGTTTTACTTCTCGACTTTTATGTAGTATGGCCAGATCGCCTTATTTTGTTGACTATTGTACAATAGGAACAAGTGATTTTTTTTTAGTTTTTACAACCGACGGTACGAAAATAGTGACTTTAGTGACCATTTTCCGAAAAATAGTGACTTTAGTGACTTTTGGATGCAAATAGTGACTTTTTAGTGACTACACTCAAAATAGTGACCAAGTCACTAATAAGTGACCCGCTACCAGCCCTGTAACAACGCAACAACTTCGTCAAATATTCGGAGTACAAACGTCGAGCCCGTGATTTTGCTGCCAAGTTCTGTTTGTTGTTGCGATTTGGAACTGTTTATACTTTATACGACTTCAGTCTCGAACCTTGTTTTGATTTTTGGACAAAACCAGGCGACATCCCTAGTTTACGAGCCACCGTTCGAATGGAGAGATTTGGGTTTTTCGTTAATATCCTTTTCACCTTTTGGTCCATAACAGGATCAGCGCGTCCAATGTTTTTGTCACTTCTCGGTTTCCTCTCCACCGTCAAACGAAAATGCGTTGAGCACATCATGAACAGTGGATCTAGGCAAATCCAATGTTTTTGCTAGGTCCCGTATTGACAAGTCAGGATTTGCCGTACGCCCGTACAAAATTCGCTAGCGTAATTGTTTTTCTTTCGTCGCCATCTTGAATACTAAACATGAAATGTAAACATCAATCATAGTCTTTTTCATCATAGACTCTCAGCTATACCACAGTGAAATTTTTCATTCTTGCGTGCAATATTTCAAAAGTTACAATGAATTGAAGGTGTCCGGATTAAAGTGGATACAGATTTTATTTAAGAAATTCCTCACTTAACACATACTAGCTTGATCACACAAGGTCAGTCAGTAAAGGCGCAGCTACAAAGCAATACCACGCTTGATTAGGCTGGGTTCGATTTCCGGTCTGGTCACGGAGTTTTTTGTAACGAAAAATTCCTCTATTATCTGGGTTTTGTGTACGATTGGACGTACCACACAATCATACTATTGCAAAAATGATAAATGGCATCGAAAGCTTTTAATGAATAGTTATGAAAATGCATCTAGAACTTTAAGTTCAAAACCAGCAAAAAGCTTCTTGTGAAAACAATAAGCTTGAAATGATCAGAACTATGCTAAAATAATAACTTAAGAGTCGACAAAATTTGGTAATCATTGTTATAAGTAATAACCTTGAAATGCCAACGAAGAAAAGTAGATTATTAAAAAGAAATGATCTAAATTCATTTTATAGAATTATATAATTTTTCGATTTATTTTTTTTGGCATAGCTACTGATGCGCAGGCCCGCTATAGTGTAATATTGTATCAAGATAAGTTGATCAAATGTCTAAACTAACTTTTCTTCTTCTTCTTTTAGCATTTTAAGCTTATTGCTTTCACAATTCGCTCATTGCTTGCCCTCAACTAACTTATAACTTATAACAACTTATAACTTATAACTACATAACAGTTAGAACAGCTAACTAAACAAGCAAAACAATGCATTAGGTCCTAAGTAACATTGAGAGATTCTCTTCGTCGACTTTTTCTTTGGGTAATAGCTTGTCTATTAAACGATTTGTGGTGTTTTCAACGTATTGGATCACTAATCTCACTTTATACTACCGTACTGTAAGTTGAAAATAGTTGAACATGATTTTACATAGCCGTAGGAGCCCAAAGAGAAAGTCGACAAAGAGAGTCTCTCAATGTTACTTAGGACATAATGCATTGTTTTGCTTGAATTGATGAATTAATTTTTTTCAATCTACTTTATCATAAACTAGGAATATATGCCTCAGAAATTTCCCAGAAAAATATAAAATGTCAATGCACGAACTTGGAAATCATAACGCTTTTATAAACTGGTCGAATAGCACTGTATCCCGATTTCACCTATGATCGAATTGAGCTCGAATGACTGTCGGGATACGAACAATCAGATCTAGATTTACAATTACTAAGTGAGTAACCGCAAACAAGTCCTTTATCTGATTTACAATTCGTTCCCACTTCTCACGTCTATTTGGATACCAAAAGAGTCGTCCGCCTTTGAAAAAAACTAAATCTCACAAAATATTTGAGTGTTAATCAAAAATGAGTTGTTTCTATGATGTACTTCAATGGACATTTTATTTGCATATTGGATAAACGTTTTAAGTGTTTTACTCCAATTCCGTTCGATTAGTCTTGGGGTTTACTGTGTTTATATGTATATAAATATGATTTGTTTTTTAATAATAAAAGATGATGTAATATCTTCTTAATTTTTAATAATTTTTCATATTTATATGCAACGCTCCGCATTTGACAAGTTTAACTGAGGAGGAAGTCATTTAGTTTTTTGGTGTATATTACTCGACTATACACACTTAGATTTTTTTTACAGAAACGTTTACTTAACTCTCAACAGCTGAACGTTCGGTAATCCGATTTTACGGATTTCGGTAAAATTTTACCGAAATCCGGTAATTTTTTTTACAGATATCTTGAAAATTTAACCGAAATCCGTTAAATCGGATTACCGAACATTCAGCTGTTGAGAATTCGGTAAAACTTTACAGATTTCTGTAAAAAAATCTAAGTGTGTATAGTATGGCCAGATCGCCTAATTTGGTTGACTATTGTACAATAGGTACAAGTGATTTTTTTAAAAAATTTTACAATCGGCGATCTTAATTCTGAACAGAACTTGTGGAGTACAAAGGTGCCCATCACGGTATTAAACCCTTACTGTACTAACCGGACCAATTATGCAGCGGGTTTAAAATTTCTCCGAAGTTCTCGATCGCTCTTTTTATGTCACAAGTTTGAGTTTAAATAAGGAAAAACCTTTACTTCGAGACCATACTTATAGCATGCTTACCTTTGGAATAAAACGGTACAAATCGACTCTTAAGCACACAGAAAAAAAGCGTTCCTGGAAATGAAAACGGATCGTGAACTAGTTCACATTTTCAGGATTTTTCCCTTTAAACGTTATTTAGCTCATGATTACGTGATTCAGTTCACGGTGTATTTTTGCTTGTTCTCAAATTCATGACTGCAGTTCACGGATCTGGGCCCGGGTTTTTTTCCGTGCAGTATTAGAAATACCTTGTTTTTCCAATAAAAATGCCCTATTAAATTTCGCGATTGACCCCATCAGCTCTCTTACAGTTACTATATGTCAGTCCAAGTTGGTTCACAAGAGTTATTAACAATGACCTTGCCTTGCCAATCAAAAATCACAATTGAACTTTGTGAGTAGCTCCAATAGCATCCTTACTGCTGGTATAAATCGGTCCAAGTCCTCTCTAAAGCGCATTAAAAATTACTTGGTCTCCCTCAATGAAAACCCACCATCCAGCATTGAGAGTGGCCCCAACAGCAGCCTTAATGCTGATTTAGCTATTTCATCCGCTGAAAATGTATCTTTCCGACTACATTCACAGTCTTGAACACATTTGAAGTAATCGTTAACGTCTTTTTCATCAATCTCTGCCATACAAATTTCCATATAAAACGTTGAAAAGCACGTGTGAAAACGTTCACACGTGTTATGATTGATTACTATACAAATTTAAACATATTTTAAAATGATTTATTTTTCATTTAAAAAAATTTGTTTCACAGCAAAATCGATCGAAACGTTTGAACACCATTTACCAAAAATTAGAATCATTACTAATAGCGTACAATGGCGGTCAGTTTCATGGGCATTTATTGCAAAACCCTGCACAAAAAGTAGCCATTTCCCGGATAATCGTTAACTGGGGGTCGCCTTTTATGGTCGTTCTGGATTACTTTCTGCCGATGAACATGTTAAGACCAGGAAGCGTGTACGTCAATCAACGCATTCCTTCCAGCCACCCTCGGTCCGCACAGGACAAGAAAGTGATAGATCAGCAGAACTGCTTTCTTTCACGCTGTGAATCAGCCAACAACAGTTTCGGTTCTTAGAACACGCAAAAGGAACCCATATCACCTAATCTGGCTATTATTGTGGTTTTGTTCCTCGTGGGCGTTCGTTCTTCTTGTCGTTGTGTGCCGAAATACTTAAGGCAAAGGAGAACGGAACTTCTTCGAGTGAGTTCCGTATGTCGGAGCCCTTGTGGCGGGTTGTAATGATGTGTCCGAAAAGATACAAACGGTGATGACGGCGATAAAGCGATGAGTTGTTTGTGATTGTACGACCGACGTGGCGGTGAATTGGATTTTTCTTTTATTACCAATATGATAGACGCTGCTATTATTTATGTTTGCGAGGTTAGTTTCACCCTTGGGAGATGCCGGAGAGCAACAACGCGTCACGCATGGGAAATGAATGTTTATGCAGGACTTTAGTTAGTTAGAGAAGCAGCAAGCTCAGCAAATCTAATTCAAATAATTGGTCGGCATCGATGAACGTAGTGGGAAAAGTTAGCATGAAGGTCAATCTTTGTTGTGTGAAAAAACTTGTGACTTCCAAAAGTAGCTCTATTTGGTTTATACGGAATCGCAAATAAAACCAGTCCACGTTAGATTTTGGACATCACAATAAAAGCAGCAAAAAAAATTTGCTAAAATTCCACCGATTGTTTATTTCACAATAATAAAGTTATATCTACATTAGAAAAAGCTTCTTTCTGTAAAATTCTCGAACTTTCTGTGGTTCCCGCCATCATGTTCCGTACGATATTCTCCGATACGCCGGCCGTGACGATTCTTAATCTTCTCTTAAAATAATCGGTACCATTTGATTTCTTCTTAGTTTCGAACTTTGTTTCCGCTTAACAAGAGCCCAGTATTTATCTATTGGGCGAAGTGTTGGATAATTTGGTAGATTGGCTGTTGTTGGTAGGTATTTGACCTCTTGTACCTTATACTATTCCAGGACGGATTTCGCATAGTGGCAAGAGGCCAACTCTGCTCAAAACAGAGCTTGAGAGCCGTGGTTTCTGATAAACGGTAGCAACTGCTTTTGCAGGGATTCTTTCTCGTACACATCCTTATTGATTGTACCGGTAGAGGCAAAACTTTTAGATTTTCGATCACAGGTACATATGGGCTGCCAAACAAATACTTCTTCGGGAATTTGGACACCATCTTTATCCGGCAATGCTCGATACTGCGGTATAAAAATCCAGATAAGGCATTGCGGTGTAAAAAGCAAGATCAGGAAGCTGTTTAAAATCTTCGAGTACGTATGTTTCGTCGTACATTATGCTACAAGAGAATGTTTGCAAAAAAATGGTGTAAAGCTCTTTAGCACGACTTTGTGCAGTGAAATTTTGCATGTCATCACGGTTGGCACCTGTTTCACTTTGTAGGCCTTCAGTCCTTGCCTCTGTTTCACTTTTTGTACGTATGATTTTGACTTCCCAACTTTGCGAGCCACATTTCTCACATAAAGATTGGTCTATTTGTCCGGAGCATACTTTTCGATTTGTTCCACTTCCAACCTTCCGATCCACAGTCAAGCACTGGTCAAATCATTTGAAAACACAAAACACAATTTGGTAGTATTAGTTTCATGCCAAGATCGCGTACCGATAAATTCGGACGCACTTCCATTTGATTCGACGCCATTTTACGGAATGTAACAAGAATGTTAACATTTTGTACCACGAAATAAGGTGGAGAGTTTCAGCTGTCAAATAAGTGAAACATTTTACCGATCCGAAAAATAATTCAAAATCTACACTGAAAGAAAAATGTCCAAAATTCAACGTGGATATGCTTTATTGAAGAGCAAAGTTGACGATGGCAACCAAGATGCCAACTCATCAATTCCGCCAACAAAAGTTTTATATCGTCGGCACAGTCGATTTCGAGCGAACAAAATATGATTATATTCAGCTAGATAAAAAAAAATGTCAACGTCATGGAAAACTCTTAATTATAGTGCGAGAGCACTTAGATAATAAGGAATAGAGTACAACAGGAATTACCCAGCATGGTTTTTACATTCACTCACTTACTCGTTGGGTGATGCAAATGAAGAGTTTCAAAGGATTCTAAAATCCAGGATTTAAATAATAAGAAATTGCGTGTACTGACAGGCAACTTTTGTACAGATTTGTTGACACTTTTTCGCGAAATCTTTGGTCTAAACCCTTTTACCTGTGGGACTAAGATTTTGAAATGGACTTTAAAGGAGAAACACGATTTGACAACGTTGCGTACGAGCATCACACAATCTCTCACAGAGATTCTCTCTCGCAGATTCTCTCACATACTTGAAAACGAAAGAGAATTGCAAGACCACTAAGACCAAGTAGAAGATTACGAACAATTGTATTTTTGTAAAGATCCGTGGTTGTTTTTTGCCATAGGAAAACAAAGATATCGGAAGATTATTAATGAAGACATTGGAAGGACATGGCAAATAAGCGAATATCGTTAAGTTTAAATTCAAGATAAGAATGAATTAGTATGTTCTATTCAATTTCACTTTCGATAAGCTTATCTTAGATATTTTGTGATTACATTTACAAATCTTGCTCTACATTGACATTACAAAAGTTAATCTAATGTTAAATTTTCTGGTAAATTAAATGAAGGTAATTTCTATTGACCCCGAATCTTTGAACGGCAAAAAACTTCTCATTTGCATATAATTTTCCACATAGTTGGCCCTTTTTTTTCGAAAAATTAGCATACAACACTTCCACATATCGTGAGGGGACCCAAGTAGTACAATACGATCATAATTAGTTGTAATAACTTGAATATGACTTAGTAAGTCATATTTATGTTTTGTCAACCGAATGGCAACAAGTGTGCTACTAGGGGAGTCATCGAGATAAGCCTAGGGGCTGTTCATAAACCACGTAGACTTTTCTGGGGGGAGGGAGGTGTGTGACCAAAGTCTGCGCTCCATACAAAATTTCAAAAAAATGTATGGAGAAAAGTCTACGAGGGAGGAGGGGGGGTCTGAGATTTTCAAAAATAAGTCTACGTGGTTTTTGAACAGGTCCCTATCCACTTTCACTAAATGTTTCGCCAACAACTCACTTCTGTCTGCACAGCAGACCGTGTGAAACAAATTAAAAAAAAAAAAATTATCTTCTACCCTGCAGGGAAGCAATTATCTGAAGTGTAGGAAAGCTTAATAATCTTAAGAGACATTCAATAGATAATAAATTGATGAGTTGGAGTTATGCAGAAATATATCATACATTACTAATTATGTTTTTATTGCGTAAAGAACGATCCTGGGTCCTCCCTTAGCTCAGTCGGCAAAGGCGCAGCTACAAAGCAACACCATGCTGGAGGTGGCTGGGTTCGATTCCCGGTCTGGTCTAGGATTTTTTCGTTAAGGAAAATTTCTCGACTCCCTGGGCATAGGGTATGATTGTTCTTGCCACATGGTCATACTAATGCAAACATGGTACCTGTCATCGAAAGCTCCTAATTAATAACTGTGGAAGTGCATTTAGAACACTAAGTTGCGAGCAAGCAGTAAGCTAATTGAAAAAGCAATAAGCTTGAAATGCTAAGAAAGAAGAAAGAAGAAGCGTAAAGAACGATAGTTAAATTATAATGTTTTGAAACTGGAAATATCATCCCATCATAATGAGAACCCAGTAGAGGACATCAATTTCTGCCAGAACCAAAGATGTGAGGCGAAAGTATTGATAGGTCCGATAGCGTTCGGTACCCGACCAAAAGGGAATAACAAAATTATTTCTAGTTTTTTTATTTAGTTACTAACTATAAATTAGAAGAAAAATTAGTAATCTCCATTTAATTCCAACTACCTTTGCTTATCTTCGACAGATACGCGTATTTCGTCTACAATGTGCAGACTTCTTCAGTGTCTCGTACTAATAACTCGACTGAAAGAAAACCTTCGCCATCTGCCGTATATATACTATTTTCTAAATACAAAACGTTTACCTATCATTATGTTGTTTATACCTATCTTATTATTAGTTTGTTTATACCTATCCTGAGTCAAAAACAAGTGTTTAATATCTAACTCGCTTCTTTCTCATCTATACCTAACATACTTATTGTGTAGCAGCGGGTGCTCCGCTTCGTCGGGTTTGATGTCGTTTGGGTAGTAAGTTGAAGAGCCATGTGTAACCGTTGCCTTGGTCTTTGTTTAGTAGATTTGTGTTCTGTTGTTTGTTTATTTCTAAGCTTTCTGCGACGTCTAATTTCCAGGGTGTAGATGTAGTCCGTAATATTGTGATGTCATTCGTCGTTATGTCGTGATTTTCCGTGAAGATGTGATCTGCGACTGTTGATTTGAAGTTATGTGAAATTCCTTTCTCGTTCTGTTTGACAGCCTTTGTTACCTCCGCTAGATGCTCCTTGAACCTTGTTGCCAAGGTTCTCTTTGTTTGACCTACATATATTTTGTTGATGATTGTCCTCTTTTCGTACCCATTGAGTCTGGCAGTTTCGAAGATATATGCTAATTCTTTGGCTTTTCCAGTTTTATTGAGAGGAAGGGTTAACATCCGGTGGATCATGTGGTGGAAAGTGGCCATTTTGTGCTGAAAAGAGTGGTTTGAAGTGTATGGGATGACTCTTTGGGTGTTTGTGGGTTTTCTGAAGATCCCCTTTAGAGTTTGAAATCAAGCGATCATCAACAAAAAGGAAAAACATCTTCATAGGAAATCATTAACAACCCTCTCAGACTCACCTGAACCCCTAAAACGTGTATCCGTCCCCTTCGATAAAGACATTACACAAAAGCTTAAACCACGACTTAGGGAATTTGGCTTAGACTTAGTTTTTTCTAGTAGGTACAACCAATTAGCATCGATTTTAGGCTCCACCAAAGATTCAGTAGACACATTAGGCAGAGCAGGGGTATATAGATCAAGTGTAAACACTGCAGCAAAATATATGTAGGTCAAACAAAGAGAACCTTGGCAACAAGGTTCAAGGAGCATCTAGCGGAGGTAACAAAGGCTGTCAAACAGAACGAGAAAGGAATTTCACATAACTTCAAATCAACAGTCGCAGAACACATCTTCACGGAAAATCACGACATAACGACGAATGACATCACAATATTACGGACTACATCTACACCCTGGAAATTAGACGTCGCAGAAAGCTTAGAAATAAACAAACAACAGAACACAAATCTACTAAACAAAGACCAAGGCAACGGTTACACATGGCTCTTCAACTTACTACCCAAATGACATCAAACCCGACGAAGCGGAGCACCCGCTGCTACACAATAAGTATGTTAGGTATAGATGAGAAAGAAGCGAGTTAGATATTAAGTACACTTGTTTTTGACTCAGGATAGGTATAAACAAACTAATAATAAGATAGGTATAAACAACATAATGTATGATGTATGATATGTACTACCACCCATTGTAGCACGGAAACTACGTCCGACAGCAATAGGCTCTCCTCTCTGTTAGACTTGATCAAGCTTTAATAACCACTGATTATCCTAATCATGCCATTGTATGAAGGGCCAAAAAGGGGTTGGGTGGATCGATAGGCAACATCACTTATACGTATCCACAGGGATATAAAGAATCTCCTTCCAACAACAAGATTGAACAATTGGTCAAAAGAGCAAGCTATCTAACATGAGGATGCCCCAATGGGCGGGGAGAAGAGCCCGCCCTCTATTCACAAACTGTTAACAATGAGGAGTTGGCATTTCCACTCTCCCCATCCAGAGTGCTTCAATCGGGTGCCCTGATGGTCCCTTCCATTCCCATGAAATATTTATATGATAGTGTATATATTTATGAGAATGAAAAATACTACAATCATTCGTATCTATTATATACGGTCTCCATTCGGTTGATCCTAAAATGCAAGAAATTTAGTAAAGTGTTATAGTGTAGAGGTCCGTGGTTCGCGCTTGAGCGCGTTTTCGTTCGTTTTCACCGATAGCAGCATTTCACCAAAGTCTTGATTTGTGGTATCCTGAAAATGTTTGTTAAATTTTACAGAACTAACATTTATACAATTTAATTTACTGTTGCCATGATCACTATTTGCAGCTTGATGTTGATTTTATAACAGCAATCCGCTTTTATTTTAGCTGGTTTAATAATTATTGCTCCTGGGTTGGGAAAGCAGGGAAGATTTAATTGACAGGGAGTTAAAGACAAATGGGCATAAAAAACAATAAGCAATGGTTAAATCATCTATGAAGTAAAATCAATAAAACAATATAATCAAATATAATAATATTGTGAGTTATGATACAGTAATGACAAAAATTGAATTATAACATCAGATACAAGCCGAATGACAAACAGCGCTGCACGAATCAGATGAGCTCAGATTTCGAAAAAGGTCTTTTCGTAAACCGGAAATGAAAAATACATTAAGTAGTAAGTGCAAAAGCCTACCATAGATTCCGTTGCAGCTTCTTTTAATCAAGGCATTAGATACTTCTCAATCATAATGATAATTGGGTATATAAGACATAATAGTTCAAAGTTTATATAACCTATAAGTTGAAATTAAATTTAAAAAAATATGTTAGAATATAAATCACGAAAACACAAGCAATGATAAAAATGATTAAAATGATGATACAGATAAATAATATTGGTTATGAATAAACAATGTCCTATAAGATAATATATATGAAGGTATCATGAAGGTAAATTATAATAAGAACTGAGAATTACATGTGTGCCGACTGCTGTTTTGCTGCAATTGTAGACAAACTTGCGCATCCATTATGAGCCAGAAAATTTAGACAATGTATGACAGCCATGAGAAAAAAAATAATTTTAAATTATTTTAGAATACCTGATGACCTGGAAGACCTGAAAGATATGAGAATGGAAAATTATGATATGATTTACCGGTCGCACCCCCTCACTTCGCTATTGTCGGATTGACAACATTGCCCAGGCTACGCCAACCAGCGTCTCCATGTTTCAGCTGGCAGTCTTTTGTGATCATATTACTCGTGGAGGCGTGAGGTAGGAACTTGTGAGGACCAGAGGTCGGTCGCACCCTCCTTAGAAGTTGTCAACTCACCATTTGAAGCCCATAGGTATAAACAACATAATGATAGGTAAACGTTTTGTATTTAGAAAATAGTATATATACGGCAGGTGGCGAAGGTTTTCTTTCAGTCGAGTTATTAGTACGAGACACTGAAGAAGTCTGCACATTGTAGACGAAATACGCGTATCTGTCGAAGATAAGCAAAGGTAGTTGGAATTAAATGGAGATTACTAATTTTTCTTCTAATTTATAGTTACAAGTATTCCACTAAACAGCTCAAACCCTCTAGGATATTTAGTTACGTTGTTTTTATAACAGAGATTGTTAGAATTTAGATCGCGGATGTTGTTAAAATAACAGAAATTGTAAGAAAAAATCTTCTAGATGTAACAAAATTATGGCAAACTATGATATAGATATAACATAAACAAAACAAACTTTGAAACAGTTTCGTTACGATGTAGCAAAATCATATCAGCAGGTGTTAGAATTCATTTATTTATTGAGGCAGATTGTGACTCCCAGGGCATTATATCTCAATTTGTTATAAGTATGTTGTAAAATTGTCCAGATGAAAACGTCTTTAACAAATGTATATCAAAATAAGTTAGTTGTAACAAGGTTTGTTATAATTATGTTATTTTTATGTTATGCCCTTCTGGTCGGGTAGGCTGTGAAATTGAATAGAAGAAGTTTGAAATTGAGCGTAGGGTTTTTGTAAAGCAGTATTCCGAAGCAGTACACACAATCCTTTGCCACACTAACAAATCTATTCGTTTTTTGGCAGCGAATTAGATTAGTACTTTTTAAAAAGCTACCTTCGTATTCAATGCCGCACGCGTAACTGTCACAAACACGAAGCATTTGTTGACACAGAAAGAACATTCATTCATTGTAAGCAAATAATACATAGAGCTTGTTACCAATAATAAGAAACGCCTGTCTGGTGGTTGCATGAATTACTTAAAGATCTGTGTTCGATCCTGTATTTTCAGGAAGAGCTGTTACTAAATTCGTGGTTGATCTCACTAGGCCATGGTGACTTGGGAGAAGTTACTTGATTAAAGGGTGGAACGGTCAAAAATTGGTCAAACATGATTAGGTACACACTGACTGGGTTATTATATAAATGATAAATCTTTATTTTTTTTTAAGTTCATCGCCTATAAAACACAGGAAAATGATTGGATGAGGCTTTCGATTGTCCAAATTCGGACTGGCTGGCTTTACGTTTCACACCTTCCATCTAGATTTTTACCACTGTTATATCCACTTTATTTGATGCTGAACGCCAATTTGTCTCGAACTGTTTTTCACTTGACATTTTTCTTAATGTTTGCCGAATATTTTTCAATTGTTTTTTCTCCTTGGGTACGATTTGTAGACTATTGGCGCTATACCATTCCTGAACCATTTTTCCGTAGTGACAAGAAGCAAGGTCTAGCCAAAACAGCACGGAACAACTTTGTTTCTTCAAGAAAGACATAAGTGTTTTTACAGGCATTTTTTTACAGAAATATTTTGGTTGATGGGCCAGTTGTCACGAAACTTTCGCTTTTTAGCCAATAGGCAAATCACCTGCCAAACTAAGTATTTTTCAGGAACTTTTCTTCGTTTAAATATCTTAAACCTTTCCTTTTCCGGTAGCCGTATAAAATTCTTGACCTGCGAGCTGCTTGAAATCATGGTTCATCGTCCATTACGAAGCAATCAAACTGGTCAACTAACTCGTGTACAACTTACGTGCTCTTCCTTTGGCTGTTGTATTGTGCATATAATCTAGATTTGGTGTCATTTTAACCATATTTGTTCACAGTCAGGCTCGTTTCTTTGCTTTTCGCACTGCTGTGGGACATTCCCAATTTGTTTCCTATATCTCTGATGGAAAAGTTGGGATTGCGTTTGAAAATGTTCGCCACTATTGTTCCGGTAACTGCGGCTTCTTTGATTCGGTCTCTTTCTGATCCCGGCTTCCTGGCAGTCGTCAGACGTTCTCTACACACTTTAAACATTCGTCACAGTTGGTTTGGGAATATTAAGTGATTTTGTCAAGTCGACGTGGGAATAAATTGGATACGCTACTTTTCTTGCTTCGACGCCATTTTGACAACTGAATGAAAATGTCAAAAACAAAATAGAGTCAACATTCCGTACGCATACACCTACAAAATGAGGGGTGTTCAAGTTTTTCGATAAATGCACGATTAAAAATCTACGTCTTATTTGAGTCGACCAAGTTTTGTCCGTTCCATCCTTTAATGAGTATGAAGTTATAAGGGGCTATTAATAAACTACGCTTTGGTCGGAGAGGGGAGGGGCGGTTTGACCAAAGTCTACGCTCCACACAAAATTTCAAAAAAAAATTATGGAGAAAAGTCTACGAGGAGGCAGGTCTGAGATTTTCAAAAATTAGTCTACGTGTTTTATGAACAGACCCTAACTCTCGACAGCTCTTCAATGTTTCTTTTGGGATAAATCAATGATTTCCGCCCACCCCAGCAGGAGCACGTAAGAGTGCGATTGAAGAGAAGCAGCGATTGGTTGGTTTTCACAAAATTCATTTCGTGCATTGTTTTAAAAGTTTAATAAGCATTTCACCAGATGACAAGCACAATTTACGAGACATTTGTTCTATGTACAAAACTCATGTTCACGAAACGAGTGTAAGATAATTTACAAAAATAAATTCACTGTGTGTTCAATTTGGTCGTAATGCAAAATGGAAAAGGTTATGGAAATAGTATCAAAATACACTTTCACTTTTTTAAAAACACTATTTCAAAAAACTTTTTTGAGCGTATTCGTAGAACGATCCGTAGAAACGATTATGATTGGGAAACTAGGAGAATTTAAAATAAACACTTCATTTGATCACTTTAAAAAAAATAGAAGATAAAACATTGTAAAACTTTTTCAAATTATCATTCATAAGTGATCTTTCTTTACAATGCAAAACACATCATCAAGGTAGTTAATTTGTATCTCATAATTGTTTTTCGAAATTTGCTATGAAAATTTCGCTCAGAAAAGGGGAAACGGGGTTACCCATAGCGGCACCTTTTAATTGTTTATAATGTTCGTTTCTGAAAGAAAAATAATTTTCTTCCATGCAAAGTTGTGTAAGTTTTATGTATGAACGTACTTTTTTCTTCGATGCCATGCCATGTCATCATTTTGAAAGATTAACCAATTTTCTAACAAGTTTAAGGTATCTTTTACTGGAATACTTGGTAAGAAGGATTTGACGTCAAAAGATATTAAAATTTCATCTTCTTTTATGTCTATGTTATGGAAGAGCTCTGCGAAATGTTGTAAGTTTTTAGTTGATCGACTGGAAAATTGTTTTGGCATGTTTTTAAACTCGTTAACTAACGATTTTGCTTTTTTATGAGTGGGTGATCCTATCGCTGAAATTATTTCACGCATTCCATTGCCAGGTTTGTGAATTTTTGGAAGACCTTTAATCGAAGGTAACGAAGGATTTGACTCTCTAAGATTGATAATGTTGTTTGAGAAGGAAATAAGTTCTCATCTACATGAGGCTCTAGGAGTGGACAGAAATTTTTTTTTTGCTGGAACAAAGTTGTGAAGAGAATGTATTGATAATTCAGTTAGCGCTCGACAGGCTGTGAAAATTGAATAGAAATAGTTTATGAAATTGAGCGGAGGACATTGTGAGGTAGTATTTCGGAACTCTAAGATTGTTAATTTCATTACCAAATGAGAATTTGCATTCTTTGAGCGTTTTCTCCACACGTCTTATCATTTCCGGAAGGGGACCTGATCGCTGTTTTCTGTACGGGCCATTATTCAATATTTTTATCATGATGTTTTCATAGTCTTTTTTTTATCTATTATTACTGTACAATTTTCTTTGTCGGATCTCAAATAGTAGACCGGTTTTTGTTTTAATTCTTGGAGTATGTTGTGTGCTTGTGTGTTTTGTTTGTTTTGTGTCGTGTTTGTGTTTTCGAGGATTTGTTCTGATTTCTTGAATTTGTGGTGTATGTTAGTTGTTAATGTCGGTTGCTGTCTGTATGTCGATAATGGTTCGTGTATTGTCAGGATTTGAATCTATTGCGTAATTGAGTCTTTTGTTAAGTAATTTTAGTTGTTCAGCTGTGGATTGTTCTGGAGAACGGTTTATTACTAACCCTTTTATATTTTGAACTGTATTTATTTTTTAAGATTTTTTAGGTTGTGACTTTTTTAGTTTTTTGATTTTTTTTTTCAAGTATATTTTTTCAGATTCGCAACGTACCGCGACTGCTACTTTTGTAAGAAATACTTAGAAACTATCTGGGTACTCTTTTGCTAATTTTAAATGTAGTGAATAACATTTTAATGGTTTTGTGTTAAGTTTGCTGTGCAATAATTTAATACTGATACGCAATAGATCCATTTCCATGTTTTTAATTATTTGGGTATTACGGGTATACAAGTAAAAATAATCAACTAAAAACTCTCTTAGGTTCTGCAAAAGAACCCATTAGCGAATCCGGGGTCTACAAAATATCTTGACTATTGTATGATGATATGATGTATGATATGTACTACCACCCATTGTAGCACGGAAACTAAGTCCGACAGCAGTGAGCTCTCCTCGCTGTTAGACATGATCAAGCTTTAATAACCACTGATTATCCTTATCATGCCATTGTATGAAGGGCCAAAAAGGGGTTGGGTGGATCGATAGGCAACATCACTTATACGTATCCACAGGGATATAAAGAATCTCCTTCCAACATCAAGCTTGATCAATTGAACAATTGAACAATTGTTTCGATCTACAAATTATATTGACTATTTCGGAAAAATTTACATTGGCAAACTAAACGTAATCTCAATATTTGTTTCAAAGAGCTTATTGCAGAAGTAACTGAAGCAAACAAAGACACTGACAAAGGAGTCATACACCATACATACAAACCAGTCACATCAATTTAAATCAAAAGTAGCTGAACATATGTTCAACGAAGAACATTTTTTAAACTTAATTCACATACAAATTTTAAGACATATCACAGACCCTTGGAAACTAAATGTAGCGGAAAGCATAGCAATCTACAAACAAAATTCCAAAACAATGCTTAGCAAGGATCAAGGAAAGGGATACAGGTATACCTCGATAGTACGTACATCAAGTTTCTTACTTCAAATCACAATCGCATAAAAACTACTGATTTATTCTCCATTTTCATTTGACTATAAGAAAGAGCAGCTTCTGTTCTTTCTTTTGCTTGTATTAGATTTCAGATACAATCAGTAGTTTTTATGCAATTTCAATTTGAAGTGTGAAAGTTGATGTACGTACTATCGAGGTATACCTGTATTGGTGGCTGTTTAAATTTATACCTCCACCACAAAAACAACTCACTACCCAATACAACACCAATTTAACTACCTTTAAACGAAGTAGTAATTAACAACCTGTAAAGTAACAAACAAGAACACAAACATTCACGTAACTTCCAAAAACCCTACTTCATACATTGAGGCACAAACAAGCCTACTAGAAATACTAGACCTACTGTGATGTTCCCTTCAAGTCGAGCACTTGACACTGAAGAAATCTGTAAGTCGCAGACGAAATAGGCCTATATGTCAAAAGATTAGGTTTCTCTAGTGTAATTTAAAGGAATTTGCTCGCGTTTACCAGCGAAAATTTGAAAAAAGTGTTTCAATTTTTGATTTTTTTAAAAGTTATCAAATGAAGTGTTAATTTTAAATTCTGCTAGTTTCCCAATCAAAATACTGTACATTTACTAGTGCTATCAATAAATTTGGTGCTGCCTAAGAATAAAATTTTGAAAATACAATTTTCGTCATCCTGTACAAATATTACAAAAAAAATCAAACATTTCAGAATTTCGTCCAATTTAATTCTAGATATTACCAGCTACTTTGTATGGTTTCATTTGATTTTCACTTACGAAATAACCTTAACTCAGGCAATTCATTCTCATTGCCATTCTATTTACTTCGCTATTTCGGCAATTCTCTTATATGGGCCGGAACAATTTCAGGAAACAACATCGCCACTAGACACCTAGTGGAGAAATAACGGCTGTTCCAGAAAGTATAAGCACACCTTATTTTAACGGTCACTTTGAATATAAGGAAATATTTCAACATGTTTTGGCTGCGTCCTTTTGTTTGCACATATCTTAATAACATAGCATAAAAAAAGTGCTCAGTTTTGTGTTACCTATCAACATGCGCGGTCTTACTCCGGAACAACGAAAAAGTATCGTGCACAAATGGTGCACTGGGAGCGGACTCTCCTTGAGAAAATTGGCCAAGGAAAAGGGTGTAAGCGTCGGAGCGGTACGATCTGCGATTCGAAAATATAGAGACCAGTGTACGGTTGAAGATGCACCGAAGAGTGGTCGGAAATCCGGTCCTGTTAGTTCGGATATCGATAAAAAGATCAGGGATGCCTACAAGCGAAAACCAGTGAATTCCCTTCGGGATGTTGCGAAAAAACTAGGGACCTCGTCGAGTAACGTCGAGGGCTAAAACATATTGGAAGCAGAAAAAACCCAAAAGGAACCCAAAACAGGCTGCGTCCGTGAAACCACGGGCCAGCGAAGACAAAGACATTCCCAAAACGGAGCAGGCAATTTTTACCGAAAAAATCGGTAAGAAGGTTATGGTTTGGCAGGCAATATGCGAGTGTGGTAAAACATCTAGTCCGTACATCACAACGGAGACGATGAACACTCAGAAATACGTGCCGAAAGACATGAATCCGCCGAACTGCGCGGAGGCACGGCCAATCGAGACTTTTTGGGCTTTAACCAACCAAAGCAAAGCTTCGAAAATTCATAAAACCAGCGGGCGACATCCAAAAATTTAAAAAAGATTGGCCAAAAGTGGTCAAAATGGTGGGAAGTACCACTGTGCAGAAGCTAATGGGTCATGTTCGAGGAAAAGTTAGGAGTCTTGGCTATGATTAAATACTTTGATTAATCGAGAGTAAAATATCATATAAAACACAAATACAAATATGATTTGCCAAATAAAATTATTAAAACTAAAAATAAGCATGACCTTTTTTGTTATTTTGAAAGTGTGCTTATACTTTCTGAAACAGTCTATATAAATGAATTGAATCAATTTACGATGCATTTGTTTTTTTGGGACCTAGTTAAGCCGGCAGATATATCACGAGGATTCGGTATAGTTCAAATCCACTAGCAATTGGTTTTGAAATTGATTTTTTAAATTTAATTCAATCATTGTTTCAATCAATTTTTGTTTTTGTTTTTCTAAAAAGTAATCAAAAACGTGTATTTTTTTTTTTAATTCACCAGAACTTCTCAAACATCCACCTACAATCAGTTTTGTTTATAGAAGCTGACGATATGTGCCCGTAATTGTATGTTTAAGAATTTTATACGGATTATTGGAGCCTTCAACCCTCGTTCGTATGTTCGTCATTAAATCAATCACCTCCGGATCCCCTCTGCTGCTCGTTGGAAATCTGGTGCTAGTCAACAAACTCCGTCCCACGAGGAAAAGTCTCACTTCTGCGGTGCACCAACCGTGTTATTGTTGTTGTTTTCATTGCGTTGCGAGTCGAGTTGATGGAACACCTTCATAATCGCCTTAATGTATATAATTTCGAATGGTGAAGCGGCAGGCAGCGGCGCCGATGACGGTGACGCGAACATGGTAGCTCTCCAGCCCGAGTTGGATGATTCAATTTGGGCGTTCTACTTACAGGAATTGTATTGGTTTTGGCGTCTAGAAAGTTGATCGTTGCTACACTTTTTCTAACCGCTTTCAAGTCAACTGAAAGCCGACCCCTTTGTTCGGGATGGAATTGGACTAACTCATGTGTAATGCCTCCACTTAGTCGTACACGAAAGCTCGCGAGCGATAAATGAAAGCACGTTCCCTGAATTATGGATATGAACGATGACTACGTTGTTCGGTGGTTCGTGCGTGTAGTGATGTGCATACATATGTACACACGAACGCACCCAACGTCGCCATGATGAGATGAATAATTCCTAAACCTGGGTTCATTCGCACCGCCATCAATTGCTGTCGGGAGGATATCAGCATCTACTTCGGCTGTGAGGATTGAGAGAGGGTTTTCGGCGAAATTCAGTTTTGGCTTTTAAAGGACGGTTTGTCGGAATCATGTGAAAGAATGGAATAAGGCACGATATAAATGGTTGCAAGCCAAAAAAAACACGTTCCGGGTGGTTGAGATGCCTTGTGCGGTGTGCGTGTGCCGTTTTGGACGCTGTCAAGAGGGCATTAGGCAGAGGAGATTCACTTCCTTTTAAGTGACTCATCAATTTCATGCAAGATTTAGATGGACTGAGCCTTTCCTGACGATGAAATTTAATAGTAGGCCATAAATGGGATTGGACTGTCGGTTGGTTCTTGAGGATGAGAAAACTTAATGATTGCTATGAAGAAAGTCAAATTTCTTACATAGAAGAAATACTGGGAAGTGTGCTGAATTAGGACTCCCATATCTCCAATCTTACATGACCATAACTTTTCTTGTTTGGCAACAGATTCATGTACATGTACTGTTTAAATACTACAACAATTTTGGTGAAGCCATTTCAAAAGTATAGAACCCATAAGAAGGCCATTTTTACCCAAGTTTACTCTTTTTGCTCGTGGGGATTAGACATATATTTTCGCATAAAATCTGTAGACGTGTCTAACTTCTGTCTGTATTTTATTACACGTTATTTGGCTCGTATTCGACGAAGGACTAACTCGTTCACTAGAATGGATGTTGCTTCCAACAAACAAGATTTTTTTCGGAGGTAAATTTTTATTATGCTACCCATTCAGTTTGACATCATAGCTTTTTATCTTCCAGTTGCTGCAGCCTCTTGTCGTCTATTAGAAGGTGACCTTCAATCTTCTTATCAATGTAAAACCTGATAATTTCCCAATAATCAGTTTACCTCTGTCGGTTGGTTTGCCTCGATTGAAAATTAATTCCAAGCTGTAAGGGCCAGCAATGGCATGAGTAATGAGATAAATTTGCAATTCGGTCGGCCGAGGATAGACGACGCCAATCTTTGCCGCTTGAATCTCGCTATGGTGGCGCGGCGCTGGCTGCAAAGGCAAGGAAAATTGTAGAACCGTTGAATGGCGAACAGACTGCGCAAAATAGAGGACTTTCAAGGTTGTTTGTGAAAGCTTCTAGGCGAATCTTTGTAAGCAAAATTGCTACGGAACAAGGGCCCCTAACTATCTCCTGAAGCACGCACGGGAGCGTCGAGAAAAAGTATGTAGTAACTAGGGAAGAGAAGAAAAAAAACTCTAACTTGTAAAGTAGAGCACAGTATAAGGATGGGGCCAGTACGAGGGTCCTTATTAGCTGTCGTTTTGCAGGGAATATTGCAGGCAAACTTATTTTGTTGGAAAATTTGAGTAGCGGTGGAGAGTTTTTCAATTATTTTTTTAACTGCATGCTTTTACAACTTGAAACCAGCACGAATCCCCAGATTTCCTCAAAAACGCCATGGGTCAAGTTTGACGATGACGAAGACGATGATGATACTTATGATGGTAACACCTCTTATAATACAAAACTTTAGGCAGGGAGTTTTATCATTAAGATAAATTGATAATCAGCAATCAGATCAGCAAATATGAAGAAACTGGTACATTTGCAGGGACTGGCACAACAATAGATCCAATAAAACTTGCTTGTTTAAAAAACAAAGTCAATGAAGATTTTATTTGTTTCCGTAGAACATTAACCAGGCTTTTATATTGCCTTCCCGGTAACCGATGATGTTTATTATAGATCTCAAAATAGACAAGTTCAAAGTTAAATTGCATTCTTATGTTTTCCAACGACACCGCTTCTTTCTCACAAAGTCCGAAAGTGACCGAATTATCCTACATAATGCTGAATCCTCGTACAGGTCAGTAATGCTAACAACATACGAGAATTACGTATCCAGAATCCATGCCAGTGTCAAACAGAAGCCATCGCGCTTCTGGGATTTTGTGAAGAAACAGAAATCATCGTCTCGAATTTCTTTGCAACGTCAGCTACAACGATGTTCATGCTAGCTCAAATTCAGAAGACGCTAATCTCTTCGCCGTATTCTCCGAAAGTGTGTTCAGCAAAGTTTCGCCTGTATAACGTCAAGACTGCTTCGCCCATATTCCCTTGCATTCCATCAACCTTTCCATAATCCAATTTTCTCCAAATGAAATCTCGCAAGCCATCGAAGATCTCGACGCCAAGAAAGGATCCAGGACAGACGGTATTCCACCAGTGTTTCTGAAAAACTGCTCGACGGAACTATCAGCACCTGTTGCGAGTTTGTTCAACCGATCGCTACGTGAAGAAACATTCGCGGGGGTTAGGAAAACTGCCTCTATCGTTCCCATTCACAAGTCTAGCAACGTCAACCAAGTGTTAAAATCTCGTGGTGATTCTATACTATGCTGGTTAAGCAAAGTATTTGAGAAGCTGATGCACCAGGTGCTGTATACTGTTGCATCACCCTTAATTTCCGATAGCCAGCATGGATTCATGAATCACCGCTCAACAACAACAACAAATTTGATGTGCTACATTACCACGCTGTCACGGGAAATAGAAAAGAGAAGGCAACTTGATGCGGTATATGTTGATTTGGCAAAAGCATTTGACACCGTGCCGCCCACCTAGTCATCGATAAACTAAACCACATTGGTTTTCTGAATTGGATAACGCAGTGGATATATTCCTATCTATCTGACCGAACCTCGTATGATATGGTTAACTCAGCACGATCCAGTTTATTCTGAATGACGTCCGGTGTACCTCAGGGCAGTGTCCTTGGTCCACTGATATTCAACATTTTTGTGAACGATCTGTGTTGGCTTCTCTCCTCGTTTAAGCTTTCGTTTGCTGACGACCTGAATTTTTTTACGCGCTATACTATCCCCGGATGATTGCACCATTTTACAGACGGACATCAACACCATATTGATCTGGTGTAGTGATAATGACATGCGCGTCAACAGCAAGAAATGCAAAATCATATCCTTTACCCGCTCCAGTAATCCCGTGCATTACTAGTACAGTATGGATATTGAAACACTGGAACGTGTTACTTCTATCTACGATCTGCGCGTAACCATCGATGAAAAGCTTAGGTTCAATGAACATGCTGGGATTACGACTTCCAAAGCATTTTCTGTTCTACGTTCATTCGTCGACATGCTTCGGAATTCACTGACATATATGCTTTGAAAACACTGTACTGCACGCTGGTGCTTAGCATCCTAGAATATGCTTCCCCGGTTTCGTCTCCGTACTACGTAGCGCATATTCTTCCTATTGAACGGGTACCGAAAAAGCTCGTAGGATTTTCATTGCGGCTACTTCACTGGAACGATCCAAACAATCTCCCTTCCTATCCCGAGCGATGTCAATTGATTGGCTTTGAACTGCTGTCTGCCAGACGCGTGAAAATGCAGCGTTTATTTATATTCGACGTCATTAACGGTGTCATCGACTGTCCTGCGCTTCTCGACGAGGTACCGCTGAACATTCCTCCACGACGTCGGAACACCAACTTGCTTGCAGTTTCGCATCACCGAACCAATGACGGTTACAACAACCCTCTTGAAGCTTGTATTCGGTCATTCAATGACATTTCTGACGAGTTTAATTTTAACATTTCCAGGAGTATTTAAAAAAAACCGAATTATGCGAATTGTTTAGTTACATATGTTAAGTTAGAATAAGTACAGTCTGTACGACCTTGTTGTCGAAGACGGTGATTATAAATAAACATACCAAACAAAAGATCCACCTTATGTTCGAAAAATAAATACAAATAACTCTAAATCAATAGTCAATAACGTTTGCATTGAAAAAAATTGACTTTTTTCAAAAGGTGATAAAATAAGCTATGACAGATAATTGCTTATGATAAATTTTCCATGAAAGGTAATTATTTAAGCTAACTTGCAAACAATTTCTACGCCCTTGCGAGCGGCCTTCCGGTAGTGAACCGGAATATTCGCCATGCCGGACGAACATGCATGTAGGCATGTTTGTAAGTTCTTTCTTCGTTTTATTTATCAATTCCTTCTCAGTTTTCGTGATAAAATTGTTGGAGTAGATCTTACGGTTCAGGTTGGCCTAGAAATTCTCCATGGAACGCAGCTTGGGAACGTTGGGCGGGTTCACCGACTTGGGTACCACATCAATATTCAGCCGCTCTATCTCCTCCAACGATCGCTTCGAGTAGTGGACCGACGCCATATCTGGCCAGAACACCGCGTCTTCGCCCTTATGGTATTTTTTGATTAACGACCTTACGTCCGGCAGGCATTTACAACAATAAATTTCCCCGTTCACGGCCAGTCCGGAGCGAAAGAAGAGCGGGGAACTAGGTGTGTGAAATGAACTTCACCAAGGCGCTCATTTTCTTCGTGGGGGAAGTATTGGGCGGAGTTCTGGCGTGTTGGGAGGGTTCGTGTCCTTGGGCACCACTTGAACGTTGTTGGCAGCATACAACTCCATGGCTTTTTTCCGTAATGGCAAGATGCCGAATCCAGCCAAAACAGAACGGAACAATTGTGTCGCTTTGTAGGCACTCGCTCAGATAAATTCCCTGGTTGACGGTTGCGATCGCAAAGATGTTCTTCAAGCTACAGGTACACATGGCCTGCCACACCAGATATTTCTTCACGAACTTTGACAGTTTAATGTGCTTGAAAATATTTGCCACCTTTCCCAGGCCGGTTGCCGTATAAAATTCCTGTCCAGGAAGCTGTTTAAAGTCTGCCTTGACGTAGGTTTCATCGTTCTGTACCACGCAATCAAAATTCGTCAGCATTGTCGTGTACTTCTTTCGCGATCGTGTTTTGTTTATCGTCGTGATGTGAATCTCACCACTTTCTTGTAAGTCGACAGTCCAGCTGATTTAGCCACATTCGACAATTTCGCCAACTTGGCGTGATAGTAGCTTAGATTTTCGCCATGCAGGTGTAAAATTTTGATGCGTTGCTGCTCTTCCTTCGACGACATTTTGATAACTGAAGTGCTAATCTCAAAATTAAAATAGAGGCATGATGCTACACGCACATATCTTCAAAATAAGGGGTGTGCAAAAAAAATTTAATGCACGATGAAAGGAAATGCGCCTAGTTTAAGTCGACCAAATTTTGATCCAAACACCCTTTACTAGTGCCCAGATGTTGTAGATTCCAGAACGGGCGAATTCGGCGTCCACAAAGTGCCGCACGATGTCCGTTTTCGACGCGGCGTGGTGCCGTTCGCTGAACGCACACATTTCTGAACAGAGTTGCTTCACTGTTTTTGCCAGCACGGTTAGAGTGCGACTAATAGAGCTGTCATATTTTGTCTGCTGTCGTCAGTGCGGGTAAAGGTGAACCCATGAAAAATCGGCAATTTTTGTCAATTTTTTTAAATGCAAACGTGAGAGCACAAAAAGCTAAAATTACTTGTACTGTATAGATTTTAAGTTCTGAACTCAAGGACAGAACATCACACAAGGACTAGAACATCACACAATTATCAAACAATGACTGTTGAGCTTCCAAAAGCGTCATTCTATATGTTTGAATACATTTCGTCACTTTATATAGCCTGCAAAGCTACTGTTACAACTGCAGATCTGATGTTCTGAGCTCAAGTACATTTTAGATAATGTAGAACACTCCAGATACAAACATATTTAACGTTTATCAACGAGAAATTAATAGCACGTATGTACATGCACAATCTTTTAAAACAACGCATTACCTTATGAATAAAGTACAGGACTTTTTTTTGGGAATAATGTTGGAGTTGCGTGCCAGTTTGGTTATCAAGGCTTGAAATATGTAAACCACAATAATTTAAATGCCAATTAATGGAAATCTGACATCTAATGTTGGAATGTTGATTCATTTTTGTTTCATCTTAAGATTCTTAAAATTTCTAAATTTCAAACGTTGGCAGGCCGAGTATTATAATAATAAATAAACCTTTGAACCGTTGTTCAAAGCTGAAATGAACAAACTCGAATTGTAAAATTTGTGAAAAATTTAGAACTTAAACCGACAGCTTTAAAAAAAAAACTACTAACATAACATTTAATTACGCGTTAGCCCCAAGCTGAGCAATACTCGCTTTTGTTTTCGAAACTTTATAAAATCTATAATTTAAAAAGAGATTATCTCAAGACCAGAGCTCGAAAAAATTGACACCCGTCGTGAATGATGAGTAAAAATAATATTCAGTAGGTACAATTTTCGCTCTCTTCATTTCGTTCTATCAGTCACGCAATATATTCGTGTTTACTATTTTGCTATGCTCAGTCATTCCGTTGTCCTCGTGTTCCACACAACTCATTCACACCACAGCAAAGCACACGGCTATTCAAGCCTCAAGAGATTTTGGATGCTTGACTGAATGTTCTTGTAACCAGTCATTCATTTTCGCGTTCGTGAGTGATTGTTTTTTTGCCACAGGATTTCAAGTATTCCCGAACATGGCTGAAGGCAAAGGAAGCCAAAAGGCCAAATGGCCGAAATCGCTACAGAGCAGGATCGGTTCGAGAAGTTTTGGTTTTTTCCACTTCATTGATTCTCCAAATGAATGACTGTTCTTTCGTCTTCACGGTAGAACATTGAAATTGAATGAGTTGTTTGCACTTACGTACATTCACTGCTTTCTGGAACGAATGAATGAACAATGTAAAGCAACACAAAACAAGTTGACTCATCTTGCACAAGAGATTCATGAAGGCAAATTTGTGTTTACTTCATGTTCGCTAGGAACAGTGCGTGATGACTAATATTTTGACTCAGTCAGGGTGCAATTTGAGAATTGAATATGATATTTTTAAGCTCTGCTCAAGACATTTATAACCAAGCATAGCATGTTAAGTAGGAACGATGTATTTGTTAGCTTTTTGTCTTTAGTGACACTTTCTAGTTCCTATCTGAATTGAATGTTTTTTAGGCTAAATACTACTCTCAAACGTTAGGTTAAAGAGCTACGGTCAAACGTTTTCACTGTGTCACAAACAATACACAAACAACAATAGAAGCACGACACAGAGGGGATCCTGAGCCGTCTGTTTCGGTTCTTGGCCTATTTGTATAAGCTGCACTTTGCTCGGTTTCCTCAAATGTATATTTAACATGTATATTTAGCATGATTGACCACCCGAGGTTTCTAATTTGTTATTGCAAAATCAATTTTTATTACACAGAGAACCTACAGATGATGCCTGGGATTAACATACATCCTCAATGTGTAAAACCAGGGTAATACAGCCGCCGGCCACGCACAAATGCAGGTGAAATAAGGAGAGGGTAGGCTTATGTTGACATGATACTCGTTTTAATGGAAACTGATAGCACCTATGCTCTTGCGCGAGAAATTACTGGAATGTTGGATAAAAGGTTTAGCAGCATGGTTCATTTTGGTAAACGGTACGCTGAATTTGCACGACTTCTAATCAATTGTGTGTCCCTGGAACTGAAGTATTGTACCAATGGATAGGTTTAAGTGAGATTTTTTGACTCGGTTGGGCTGCAACTAGCGATTAGAGCAATTTAAAGCTCGATTCAAAGTAAATCTGGATTCAAAGTAAATCTAGAGAATCCTTCGTGGTCTGTTTTAAAAATAGCAATTAAAATTCCCAAAGTCAACGGTGTATCTTGTAATCAAACATAACAAGGATATTCTGAGTGTGGATAGAGCACAGCGCATCTGTCATCAAGTGGCACTAGGGACAAAGAGCTGAAGAGTAAGGTGTTGAGGTACGTGAAAGACAACCCATACGTGATTTGGCAAGAAATACGATTCCAACTTTTCCACCGTGCGTAAAATCTTTTCAAGAGAAGGGTATAAGTCTTTTTGTGCCAGTAAACATCCGAATCACTCCCTGAAACAAAATTTGGTGGCCAAAAAGCGAGCACGATTACTATACGAAGGAGTTTTGAAGACATTTGATGGCTGTGTTTTAATGGATGACGAAACATATGCCAAAATTGATTATAAACAAATCCCCGGACGAAAATTTTACCTGACAACTGGCCGTGGGCATGTCCCTTCCAGGTTTAAATTGTTTTTTGCTGATAAGGAAACTAATGATTTGGCAAGGAATCTGCAGTTGTGGCCTTAAACCAAGGTTTCCATCACATCTCACACAATGACGTCAAATGTTTACATTAAAGAGTGTCTGAAAAAGCGGAATTTACCCTTCATCCGGCAACACTAGACTAACGTTATGTTTTTGCCGGATCTAGGCAGCCGCCACTACTCTAAGGAGATACTAGAATGGTATGCTGCAAACAATGTTTAATTCGTCGCCAAAGAGATTAATCCTCCGAATTGCACTGAGTTCAGACTGATTGAAAAATATTCTAAAATTGTCAAGCGAAAACTTCGAGGAACCGGTAAAGAAGTAAAAAAAACACAACAAATGCGTTTAAAATGGAATAAGTTCGCCGGTACAGTATCACCAGCGACACAACGATCACAAGTACAGTGCGATTGTTATGTATCGTTTGAAAACTGAATAAATACCCTTCTGTTTGACGTTTTGATCAACTGATAATGTTGTTTAATTCTTGAGTTATGATCACTTCAATGCGTCTAAATTTACTTTGAATCGGGCTTTAGTGCTCTTATCTACAGAATAGGGCACCCGATCCTTAATCTGAATGGTAAGATAATTCATTTTTGACAAAAAAAAAAACAACGAAACTATCGATTATAACAAAATTCTATGTTCCACTAAAATTTTCATTTTTTATGAAGAGGATAAAATGATTTGCCACACTTGACGAAAATACTTTATGAATAAAGTTCATGGTAAATTTATTCAAATTCATAACTATGATTACAACGATAACTTTATATTCAATTCTTCCGTACCCATTTGATTCCCAACATTGATTATTCAAAACTCCGCACTATCTGCCGCCAGCACCGGAACCTTAGATTCCGTACAATCATCACTTTCACTCGTCGAAAGTAAGTACACAATCACAAAAACCCTTTTCAAACATAGGATTTGTCAAGAGCCCAGAAAAAAACAGCAAGAACACAGATATGGAACAACTCATGCCTACGTCATTGTGAACAAATTTATGCAAATGTATACATTACAGATGAATGAATTTTCCAGAGGGCACAGGTTTGCTGATTTTCGTTGCTTCCTTCACAGTTGTCTGAGTGGAAAAGCAAATTTGCTTACAAATCCGGCTCCTGTACCTCGTCGCTCGAAGGAGATAATCAAAATCGATTCGTTAGCACGTTCGGTACAGTGTCGTTGTTTTGATTTGACGTTGATTTTTTGTTATCGAATCCTCTCAACATGACGGAAAATCAATTTACGTCGTTCCAGGTCCGTTCTTGCGTGTCGGGAAAGTTTGTATCCTGGTTAAATAATGATCCGACATCGAGTCAACCGACCATGTCCGTCAGAAACTCATGCATGCATGCGACCGTAAAAGTTACGACGAGAGCTCGTTAAATTGGCTTGTCCCGCGCTGCTCGGTCCTGTTCGCCTTTGCCCGAGGAAAAGTCGGAAAAAAGGAAAACAAAAACAGTTGAGTGGTAGTTTTTTCGAAACCACCGCAGCTTTTAGCCAAAAATAAGCCGGGACTACAGCAGAGGCACTTCTGGCGGCGATGTTCGGGTATGGAGCCTCGAATGGTGGGCGGAAAGTTTTCTCACACTGTGGTTGGACCAAGTGGTTTGTGCCGAAACACGTAAAGTTCCGTGAGATGCTACGATAAGGTTTTCTTTGAATCAATTCATCAACTTGCAACGTCCAATGAGACGTAACACATTCAAGCACTTATCCCGTGATGGGTGCCCAATATTTGAGAACATATCAAGCAAGCTGACAAGGTTATGTCAAATACAGAACGTTTGAGGATTTGAAGCAAATCTATGTTAAGATTCGAAGCCAGAGCAGAACTCGAAAACTCACACCAGGGAAAATACAAAGACTGAAACGGTGGCAACAAACTCATGAAAGAGAAGGTCTTTGCACCGGGAAGAACATCAAACCAGCATAAATGGTAACGCCTCGTTGTCACGTTCCATTTGTTGTCACACAGATCTCCCCACACCCACCCCCAATGTCGCTCGGTTTCGAGTTTCATAAAAAAAAATTCTACCTTCCGCAGTAGCTGAACGTTTCACACGTTATGTCGTTTATTTCTTCAAAAGAACTTAACGGACGGGAAAACCTGAGACCAAGCCCATGATGCGGGGTGATACGATAAGAGAAAATATGCGCATTTTTTTGTGGTTTTCCACCTTGGATTCCGATTGGAAGCCAGGGCACTCGGATGGTTATAAAATACGATTCGGACGGTAGAACTGCAGAGATCAGCATTTTCCTCAGAGTCTTTGAGGAGCACAGGTGAATGTTTTGAGTTCAAGGACCTTGGAGGGGATTGACAGAGGTGAAAATTTATAATCCATTCCGGATGGTTTGCAAGAAACCGCAAACACACATACAGGCACGCACGCATACGCTTAAATGAACTTTGTGTCAGGGAAATTGACCGTAATCAAAACTGTTGTATAACAAAGTCGAGGACCTTTTTTATTTTATCTCGTCCGAATGATCCGATATAATAGGAGGGAAATGTTCAGGATAAGTCGGGGTGAGAAACCCTTTTGAAGGTTTGACCTTTTCAAAGGGCCATTGTCGTTGAAGCGTTTGTCATGATTTGCCTCTGAGAAGGCGTTAAAGGAAATAAGTGTTGGTCGTTCGATTTGGCCTGAAGATGATAACAGTTAAAAGAAAGGGGTGATCTAGTTTATCCTTCGATTCCAATTAATTAAGTAGGCGAAAACCGTTCCGGGATGACGATTGAAAATATGGTTGGTTCAACCTTTGCGTTATTAATTCCAAACTCTCTTCCAAGGCGTGCGCATTCTTAATGAAACGGCTCAGTTTTGACTGCTGCTTGACCTCGAACCTTGGTTGTAGGGAAGCGGGTTACTTGAAGGGAGCGTCTGTTTTCCAAGTCAGTGGCAGTTCAAAAAAGTGCCTGTTCTCTATGCTAAAGCTATGCCCATTTAGAATCCGGAATAATAAAATCATCTGTATCTCGGTAACTGATTGACGTACAAATAAGTTTAATACATCAAAATAAAGGTAATTCACTGTACTTCAAGGAAAAAATACCAATACGAATTATTTCTCTTCATTTCTAATTTCTAATTTGCACTTTCTTCTTTATTTGTCCCATCATAGGCTGCACACCTCCGGAGTCAACTTCCTTGGCACATTTGTTCCACATTTTGGTCATCTGAGTTGCCTCCCCTAGCCGTTTTTCACTTCTCTTAAGCTTCCGCTTCATTATCGCCCAAAATCTCTCGATGGGCGGGAATTGCGGGCAGTTGGGTGGATTTATATTTATATCGATGAAATCTACGTTATTATCGCGGTACCACTTCTCTGCTGTAGTGGCAACTCGCCAAATCTGGCCAAAACTTCACGGGACCTTTATGGGCTTTAATAAAAGGTAGTACGCGGTTATTGAGGCATTCTTTCTTGTACAGCTTCGAGTCCACCATCTTATTCGTCACGAAGACTTTGGTCCTTGCTCCGCAGCTGCATATCCCTTGCCAAATCATCAGTTTTTTTTTTTTGGCAAATTTGTCCATAGAAGCAAACTTAAACTTCAAGGAACATCTCCTCGTGCCGTCACCATGTAGAATTTTTGGCCAGGAAGCTGTCCGAAATCCATTTTGACGTAGTGTCTGAAGTGTCTCTTCGATGAGCAGGCATCCTTGGTACTTCGTCAAAACCTGCTGGTACAATTTCTGAGCCCGAGTTTTGGTGGCCAAACATTGCTTCAACGTTCTGTTTGGTTGCTTGCTGGCTCGATAAGAACGATATCCTGCTCGCAACCCAAGGAACATTGCTGGTTTTATCATGGTTTTATAGCATTCTTGAAGTCTAATTCATGCTTTTTAGAACCCTTATAAAACCAAAATTGTTACTTGGGAAACGAATTCTTCGAACGGTACTGCGAGCAGCAGCGTATTTTTGTGCGATTACATTATCTGCTAGTTCACGGTTTGCATTGACGGTTCTCAACACCTTCTGGTTCAGCTTGCGGTCATATGTTCCACTACGACGCTTACCTTGAGGCACTCGATCCACGCTCTTTTGCTCTTTGAAACGTTTGAGCACATCATACACGGTTGATTTTATGATTTCTGGAACTGGAATAACTTTTGACTCACTGCACGAAACACCGTGAAATTTATACCACAGAAAGTGGGCGCCTAGGTTAATTCTTGCAGCGGTCACTTTCCATGCCGCTGCAACACAATATGTGATTCCAGATTCTAACTGGACAGAACATTAGGAGCGACTGATCATCGTCCTCGTGCCAGTGTGGGAATCAAAACAATGCTGTACAAGAACATAGGCGTTGCCAGGCAACGGACCTCTGCCCTTCTCCTATTGTTATTCAATTTTTGGAATGTAAATTTTCATTTTTCATGTCTCAACTTTTTATTATTTATTTTTAATGTTTGTCGGATTACTCCTTTGCTTCAATGAAAAAGCCAAATTCGCAAAGTTGCCTTGGTTTTATGACAAATTGTAGCAAAAAAGCGCAAAAAGTAGTCAAACCCTGAGATTTTTTAATTGTAAAGACTGTTATCTCAATTTTCTCCTGAAGTAAAAGTTCACATCTATGGGGATTTTAATCAACGCCAGGCTGACTTCATTTTCTGAAGTGTCTCTTCATGACTCTGAAAATCAAAGTAGGGTAACGGGATGTAATGTTAGCCTAGCTCCTTCATTCGGCCTTTGTACCAAATATGTTATTAATTCAGTGATAGCCAACAAAATCATATTGCTATTAGGATGACCGATGTAATCGGAAGCAATTTAGACAATATTAATCACTTTATAGTTGTTCACTTCCACGTAATTTTCGATTTCTTGAACTTTTGGGGCATCATAATTTGGTTAAGTTGAGCAGTTGATCTACACGATCTTCATGTGATTTAAATTTGGCTTAATTGAATCGATAAAACGAGTAACATAACTATAAAAACAACGATTTTACAAGAAAATCGTAGACCCAATGTTTAGGACATATTTTTTTGTATGTTCCCAACTGTGGCCTGTTGTATCAATAACTTATTAAAAAGGGCGTTATATGTAAAATTTCAAGTGGAAATGCATGAATTTGTGGTTGTTTATATTCAAACACAAAACGGAGAAACTAAATAATCGTATAATGAATGATAATGTTTTCATTATTGAATGGCTGATAAATCATATATGAGCATCACTAAAGTGTTTCAAGGCAGTTTTATTTTAGTTTGTTTTGTGAAATTTGGTGTTAAGTAAAGTGAATACAGCTGGAAATGTCTCAATTCAGTAAATAAGAAAAAAAACCGCCCAAAAACTGCATTTAGTAAAAAAATTCCATCGAATAGGACGATTTTGCACTCATGAACAGACCCACATTAAATCCATATCCCTCGAATGTTTCTGACTTTATAAAAAGAGTTGTGTAACTTTTCGTGATACATACTACCAAATGTTTTCTCAAACTTATCTTAGCAAGTGTAGAACTATTTGAATCTCGCTAACAGCTTAAAAACTTTATGAGTTATAGTCAAAAATGTAATCGATGGTTGCATAATAGGCTGAGTTAAGGGACACATACCCTAACTTATTACCAGTTCTTCCCAGAAAAATTTCAGTTAATTAATTTTAAGTAAAGTAAATTAAAAAAAAATGCTGTTTGGACTTTTTTATTCACGAATATTTATAAAGATTTCTTTGTGATCGAATCTTTAACTCCATTGTGCAAAAACACAAGTCTGTTGACAACTGAGCAGATGGCCATTTAACATTGAGAAATATCCTACTGGCGAAACTTCATGAATCTTGATACCCATATTGCCAGGGTTTCCTTCTTAATATGTTCATGCTCACTCGAGGCCCCACGGGAATCTGTTCCGGAAAGACGGGTCCCTGAACAAATCATCAGATGGCCACAAAACATTACGAAATATCCTACTGGAGAAATTTAATGAATTTTGATACCCATATTGCTGGGGTTTCCTTCTGATTATGTTTATGGCCGCTCGAGGCCCCAGAATAGAAAATAGTCCCCATTTTTAAATCTGTACGAAAATCAGACGTTCGTAATTATCGTGGTATAGCCATTATCACATGCATTCTTAAACATTCTGAAGCAAACGGAAAATTATTTCAACAAATCAAAAATAGAATAACTGACATGCAACACGGTTTCTTTAAGGGACGTTCGACCGCAACAAATCTGCTTGAATTCATTGACTAACGGTTGCATTCAAATAAATGAACAAAAATAGCCGATTTTTCATTGGTTTACCTTGACCCGCACTGACGAAACTACCCATGCAGCATCAATCATAGTAACCCATGAGTTAGCAGATAAAATCGGTCAAAAAAAGATAAACGTACTTGAAAAAGATTCATTGCAGTTAAAGATACATTGTACATTGTTGAAATAGAAACTCGTGACCATTTGTAAACGGTCCGTAATCGGCTGCTTGGCGAAGCTTCCGTTTGATGTCGGAGCGTTGTACGGCCTTCATGTCAACCTTGCATATGTATCTCTTGATTCGACCAATCAACGGTCAACTGCAATTCCTGAATCTGTGTCTGAGGCAGGTTTTTCGGGTTGTGGTTTTTGGTTACAAATAGGATCGAATGGGTGTGATTGTGTTTTTTTTGCGTAATGCAATGACGCATTATCCGGTCAAAAGTTCAGAGGGCTTGAAACATGACTTAGAAAAACCTCTCTCGGAAATGGCAATGTATACCATAACTTCCTGTTCAAACTTATGTTTAAATTTATATTTTTTATATTTTGGAGATGCAGTAGAACTATCCATGGAATGTATGTCTTCGAAAGAGGAACTTTTCTATCAAACAGCGGCATTGAGATTTCAGCATTGAAATATGTGTCACAGTGTATTCCGGAGCTCTTGTCTTCTTTTGGCACTTTATTCCGGTTCTTCAATGTTTTGCAGATGTACTGGTGATAAGAATTGAACTTGTTTGCGGCATTCCGTTGGCTCAGTGAATCCTTGTTGGCAAAGGCACAAGAAAGAAAACGAGGTCTTTTTGCGTCCATAATTTTGACTGGTCTTCCACTTCCTTGCTTGCGAGTAGTTGTTGGGGATTCTAAGATACGGTAAACAGTCGCAATCGCAAAAGTGTTGCTTTTAAAATGTTGTACCGTATATTTTATGTCGAGATTTCTGTGCAGTTCGTAGAACTGTACAACGCGTCACAAAATGCTTCTTGTTTTGACGCCACTTTGAGCAAAGCTGAGCAAGCGTGAAAAAATACTAGCAGATAAATGAGAACGATAGAGAGAAAGAGAGAGAGAGAGAGAGAGAGAGAGAGAGAGGGCGCGAGAGAGAGAGAGAGAGAGAGAGAGAGGGGGGGGGGGATTTAACACATAGACATTCACATTTCTCTATGAGCCCGTTTGTTGTTGAACATATTTTCCAATAACCTTTCCAATGAATATCCCCAATCACATTTTGTGAGTGTCCACAGCAGAACTCTTGTTGTTGGCATAAGTCGGTACAAATCGACTCCCAAGTGTTATTCAAAAATACCTAGTCTTCCCAATGCTAATCTACTACCACACTTTGTGGGTGACTTTAACAGCATCTCTACTATTAGCTTACATCGGTACTAATACTTAAATATATTTGTGCATCTCCTTAATACCATATACCATACCAATTGGCAAGTGATAATTCATTTTGCACTGCATCTTTGCGAGGTCTCGCACATCAAAAGTCTATCTAGTGTAAGCGTTCATCCGTTCATCAGCCAACTACCACCGACCAGTATCATCATCACCGTTGAGCTCCCCTTCTAGCCGTTACACGCGGCCACATATCTTCGCCCGGCTGTAGCAGATCAGTTATACATATAACATAAGTTTTTCTTCTCTCTCCTGAATACACATTCTCTTTGAGTGTATTTAGCTTTATTTTGTTATCTGTGTTTTTTTTTTGAATAATTGAGCATTTGAAGCTTCCACGGCTGAATCATGAATGATTTATCGGAAGATGAGTCATCTTTGCCACCCAATAAAGAGGTAACTTAAAAAGTTACCCGACCAAGAGCTGATTCAACGGATTCATGAGTTTTCTATTTTTAGCCTAACCTTTGAATTCCTTTGTTAGCCTAACCTTTGTTTTTCAGATCACTGATGATCTGACAAAACTATTCTCGGCCGTGATCGAGATAATTAAAGTAAGACCCAACAAACTTATGTTCATTGTGTCCAACCTCAAGCAAGCTACGTTCGTACGCGAACGTAGCAACAAAAGTGAAGCCTTCCTTAAGAAGTTCCCCTCCCGGAAAGATGTCGGCTTTCGAGACCGCCGATGGTGCATATCTGACCGCGAGCAATGCCATTGCCCACTACGTCTCCAATGAGCAGCTCCATGGTAAGACTGATCTAGAGAAGGCTGAAATCCTGTGATTTCTGTCCCTGGCCGACAATGAACTGTTGCTAGCGGTTCACGCGTGGGCCTTCCCCAAGATCGGAATCATCCAGTTTCAGAAGAACAACGGTTAACGTGCCAAGCAGGAACTGAAGGCTACCCTAGAAGCATTGAACGCTCGCCTGGTTCATCAGATATTCTTGGTTGGCGAACGTCTAACATTGGCCGATATCGTTGTCTTTGCTACTCTGCTGAGTGCTTACAAACGTGTTCTGTAGCCTTCGTTCCGTGCTCCGTTCGGAAGTGTCACTCGTTGGTTCACATCGGTGCTAAACTTGCCACAGTGGCTGAATTCGATGCGAAGAAGTTCGACGAATTTTAAGCCAAGACCGCAGAAACAAAATAAAAAGAAGGAGAAGAGGAGGCCAAGCCAGCGCCGGCTAAGAAAGAGATGAAGGAATCCGAACCGGTTGAAGAAATAGCTCTGGTCGAAGAACCCAAGTCCAAGGATCCGTTTGATTCTATGGCAAAGGGTACGTTCAACTTTAATGACTTCAAGCGTTGCTGTTATAACGAGGATGGGCAGTGATGCAATACTATTTTACACTTCTAGGGTTGTGAAGCCTAGTCAACTATCCCCTGGGGCCATATGGGGCTAGGACTTTAGTTTATGCTTAGGTCCTACTCGGTTGAAGAGAAATGGAGCATCACTCAACCTTTTTAGACTAGATGCTCCCAACGACCATTTTTTATTATATTTTTTTGATTTTTTTATTTTGTTCTGTACACTAACAGGGGATTCTTTTAAAATGTTTCTTTCTAGATTCATTTCTCTTTTCCTTTGATATTTACTGAAGACTACGTGGGTTCCCCGTATCTTCTTAAGGTAGATACCAAATCCACCATATCTCCAACGGTTGCATGGACGTTGCCAGGTGAGTTTGTTGTGTGAATTGGATCACTTTCATGGTGGCATGCAATGCCTTCAACGAATATTTCCTCATCGTAGCTCCATCCACGAGGTGTACAAACGTCAATGCTAATGCTTATGCTTAAAAAAATAAAATGAATCGGACCAACTACCTTTATACATTTTTTTTCGCTCATGAAAGTTCCCTTCAATCCCATGGGAGTCATTTGAAATTAGTATAAAACACAATTTTTAACACACTCCCACACAGCATTAAAATTTATTTTCCTCGCAAGACCATTCATCTTGAGCCGGTAGCAATTCATCCTTCTTGCAACCATCCTCTAAAGATTCCATTTTACATTTTTTTTATCATCGCCGAACGTAACCAAAAATCGCCAGAAGCAATCTTCAAAGCGACGCTGGAAATGGAATCGAGCGAAAAAAGTAGATGAAAATTCCCGTTTGGTTGGGCTTGGCCGAGAAATAAACATAAACCCCGCGAGGTTTGGGGGGGAGCTGAGTGTCGTTGGTATCGACCGAACCTTAAACTCCGGTTGCGTGTGTTTTCCGTTGCAGTGGATTTTGGCGTATTTCTCGGAATACGCAGTAATCTTGATTTATAGATTAGAAGCCTGATTTCCAGTTAGTATCCAATCAGAAAATGCGCTCACTAACGAATGCGTGTCTCTCGACTACCTAAGCTGCAGAGTCAACGACTTTGCCGAGGAAACATCCACCAGCTACGTTAGAATTAAGGCCATTACCCTCGGCTAAACAATCGATCAATATGGCTTCTGGTTGAGAATGAGAAAATAGCTCTAGTGGATTTATTTTTGTCTCGCAACTTGACGTTGTTCCTGAAAGACGAGAACAGATGGAAGTGAAGGCAGAAAGAGAGTAAGATCCTGCCAATTTCCTAAAGCAAATCCTCTTGCTAGCAGATCAATACGCAGCCAGCAACTGCCGTCGAGTTTACGAACGACCGTGAAGGCTTCTTTCATCCTCGGTCGGGTCGTTTCCTGGTTATCAAAAACAGTCTTCGCTAAAGTTGAAACCGGGCATGCCTTCAGCGTCGGTTCTCATCCCGTAAGGAAAATATAGAATTCAGATCGTAGGAAATCTATTTTTGTTTTGAGAGAACCATTTACATTTCCTATCTTCATTCCACAGCGGATGCTAATTTCAAGAACAAACATTTCTGTTTCCTATTTGTCGGGAGTTTCTGCCACCGATGCCGGATGGAAAGTTGAAGGAACACTCGGGAGGATGTCCCAAAGGAATTGGATTTGTTGAAATAAGTTTGTTTTCTCCTCGAGTTATGTCGAAAGTGGAGCCGTAGCCATCAGGTGTGCATTTTATAAAAGAGATGAAAATTTCTTCGAGTAAAAAACACCCACACCCACAAACCACCGATAGATGGATGAACGGATGGCAGGAAACACATGTCCCGCTGAATGTCAGCCTGGCGAGGAGAGAAGTTATGCGTTTCGTGTTCGAAGTGCCACTTTCCTGCCGCTTTAACAATGGAATTCACACGACGAAAAAGTTTCGGCTGAGCGATTCCGGCTGACAGTTCGGTGTTTGAGTTTCCATTCAGCAACAACACCTGAATGGCTTGAGTTTGAGTAATGTATAAGCTTTTTCGTTGCTGCGTCGTCGTTGTCGTGTCTTCATTGGGAGTGAGGGTTGTTCCACTATCGACCCTTCAATTTATCACTCACCCAAAGGATTTGCTTCCGTGATGTTCGGGGAAAGTTTTCTTCGACTCCCTCGGGGGCTGGGAAAATGGAATGCCAATTTTCGTGGTTGGAAACTTACCTAAAAGCAGTAGGAAGGGAGAGAAGAAAGTAATTAGATAACGCTTGAGTCGATGAAAGATATAGAGGGAGAGCTTTGGAAGGTATAAATTTTAGACTTGTTTTGTTACTTATCACTGACAATTGGCAACATTTATTGCTAGTAAATATTTTGAGATAAAATTATTTGAAACGATAAGCCTGACTTACTGATTTTCAAGAGAACCCGATCCCAACTGTACAATGTTTTCATTAGAGGTACGATTGGGATCAAGACAGAAGTGTTTCCAAAATATGTTCAACCAAAACCAAAAATCAAAAACTTCAACCGAAAAATCCACCTTTCTTTCCAATTGTGGGTCGACAAGAGTTCCGAGAAATTTCATTGCACCAATCACCATTGCAAATGCAAACTACAAATGTAAATTTCTTTCAACCATACTGCTGCGGCTGCTGGCTGTGATGGAGCTGGGTAGTTGTAAATTTGCATTCATACGATTCATTCTGGAAGTGAGCTCTGGTCTGTTACTCGTCCACCCGTTACAAAGTGTAACATATCCCGTCAGTCCATCCTGCCCTGTTCGGAACAACAACAAGAAAAGTGCCATGACTATTCCACGAAGCCGAAAAGTTTGTAACGGGGTGTCAGTTTCTGGAGCAGTGACTTCTTGCAGCAGTGAATCGCCGTCACCACCAGCAGCATCATGCCAAACAGGAGTGTGGCTACCGACCTAGGGCAAACGACATCCTACACGTTGGATGGATAAATAACACTTGTCGGGTACGAAGCTCTTCACATCCATAACCACCCGCTCTTCAGCGGGGTGTGGAAAAATGTTATTTTTGTCTTTCCGGTCGTCTCGCATACCAAGATTAGTTGCACTGGTTACAAGGAACAGGGAGCCTTCAGACGTTCAACCGAGTGCCCTCCTGGAGGGGTTAAAATTGCTACCCATTTCCCCGGAGTAGATTGTTCGTTTCAGTGAATTTGCGGACGATTCCTGTAGCTATGTGTATGAGCTTGTGATCGTCATATAGTTGATGGTTTTTCGTACATCATAGCCGGTGCTCATGTCAAGGTGGTGAGCTTTGAGCCGACTAGTCGGAACTAATTACACACTTGACAGGTGAAAATAATGTGAATGGGAAAACATTACCCCGACGGGTTTGGGAAAGGGGGAGATGCTTTTGCTTCAGTGCTGGCGTCTCTTGCCGCAGAGCGCATCCCGAAGTGGTAGATTTATACGGATATCAACCGGTTTATTGGCGGAAAATTGGATTAGCAATAGAGCAGTGAGGCGGAAATTATTTCCCGGTGCTAGGAGGCGGAAATTGATTAGCCTTTACATGATGGGAATTGCGATGTGTTGATTGAATATGTTTTCCGGGACATTCTAAACTGCATGGATTGGGAAATGGAATGGATGAATACATAGCCAGATTAGGGTTGAGGGAGTTGAGCTCTCAAATTATTTGTCTATCACCAATTGCAAAGGAGTTTTTGGGGCAATGTCAAACGGGATCCATTGGTATCTGCTCTAAAAATGACCAGATTCCGCGATTTGTGGCGCCTTCCTACATGATCTATTCGTCGATTTCAAATCAGCTTGAAAGGTTATATTTAGATGGAGTCCAGCTATGGCAGTTTAAGAACGAATATGGATTTCCAGATAAACAGACGGGATTTATTAACCCGTACAATCCAGGACGAGAATAAATTCGATTTATAAGATCTTGAACTGTTTTAGAAAAGGTTGTTCAAGATTACGCCTTCCTGTACTCCACCCGCTTTCGAGATGCGATAATACCAGTTTTTTTTTTAAATTTTGCTTCAGTTTTCTTACAAAACTGGATATGTAAATCGCTTGTAGTACTGATTTTTTATGTGCACAGAAAAAAAGGGCATGTGCCATAAGGGTTGTTCACGACAAAATCTGGACACCCCTAAATACGTATATCTCTGGAAATACTACATCAATACGTGAAATATTTCACAGACTGATGAACGTATGTCTTTTCATTGTGTAAAATCAATTTTTGGTGATACTACAAGCTTTTAGATCGAAGATGGCGTCGAAATAAGAGGATGTCCGAAAAGCAATTGTGTGCGGTCGCAATGAAAATCCGGATCTGTCAGTAAGAAAACTTGCAAAAAAGCTTAGTATCCATACAGTTTTTAAATTTTTCGATACACGTTTGACAACAGCCAGGAAGGCTGGGAGCGGAACCAAAACGGATCTCAAGAACCATCAGAAGGACGCGAAGATGGGGCAAATATTGCAGAAGAGACCAGATCTTTCGGTACGTACTATGGGAAGAAAAATAAAAATGACCCCATCTTTCGTGCATACTGCCAAGCACCGGCAAGGTATGAAGTCGTTCAAGGTGAAAACTGTACCGAACCGTAATGATAAACAGAATGTTACGGCTAAGACACGGGCTCGCAAGCTGCATCGCGAATATTTGCTGAAGTTTTCCTGCGTGATAATAGACGATGAAACTTATGTGCCATGCAACGGAACGGCGTAGAGGAGCATTTCAGGACGAAGAAAAAGGCCAAGTTTTACAAAGATATTTGGTTTGACAGGCAATATGCGCTGTGGTTGAGCAAGCCAAAGCTTCATCACTACCGGAACGGTAAACAAGGAAATGTACCGCGAAGATGCCTAAAGAAGCGATTGTTACCATTCCTACGCAGCCATGACGCTATTCTGGCCTGATTTGGCATCTGGTCACTACACCAACGATGTTTTGAAATGGTATAATGCGAATGGAGTCTATGTTGTACCGAAAGAGGCGAGTCCACCACTGACCGGAGCTGCGACCTATGGAGCGGTATTGGGCTCTCGTGAAGAGAGAACTCTTTCAATAAAAACAACAAGCTACACCTATATTTAATTTTTTGGAAAATCTTGGACTAAAGCAGCTGAATCGGTTGGCTGGAATAAACTCAAAAGTTCGTAGTTTCTTCATGCAGCCTAATTAAGTAACTGTAATTAGTTTCAAGATGACTCATAATGCACAATTAACTGAATATAAAAAACAATTTTGATTGAACGAACAGCAAATTTTTATTTAATCCAAATTTAATCAGTCCAGATTTTGTCGCGAACAAGCCTTATACCAATAGACTAAGGATGACAAGATCGAAAAATACCTGTCTGTGTGTGAAAGTTGACGAAGGTGTTCATGTGTGCAACGAAATAAATATTCCCATGTTTCTCGGCAACCGCTGTAACGAATTCGTTGCAAAAAAAAACCAAAATGGAAGCTAATATGGTGCCACTCAGCACGATTGTTTGGATTCAGGGATCACTCAATTGATTCCGGAGATAAAACCGGAACATATTCCAGCCTGCATGGATGGAGAATGGGAGTTACCTAAAACAAAACAAACACCATCGTACGACACCTCCAATCACATGAGAATCTAACGAAAAGATCGTTGCTGATCATTTTAAAGCCTGTTCACGCTAAATTTTGGACACTTTTCTTTCAGTGTGGTTTTCGTAATATTTCAGGGATCGCTGAAATGTTTCAATTATATGGCAGCTGAAACTCTCCACTTTATTTTATGATACAACATGTTTACATTAATTTCGTAGACGACTTTCAGTACACAGGGCTTCGTTATTTGTAAACATCATTTATCTTCCGTTTGGGTTAGGGTTCAGTTTTTCTTACTCGCCATTATTTTTATCGCAGTGATGACCCAATTTTTTTTTGTTTCTGAAGAAGAAATGCACAGTTTAAACAGTGCAATTACGGAAAATAATTAGTTGCAATTAGCTAGTGATAAGCCATTTTGCACCCCATCTCTGCGTGGTCGCGTACACCAGCAGTTCATCTTGTGTAAGGGTTCTTCTGTTCATCTGCCAATGACGACATACGACCTCCCATTGTGGCAATAAAGTACGTTGCTCCAACTGCGTGGAGAAACAAGAGGCTGACGCCGGCGCAGACATTACACCAAAATGTGCTTTCTGCAATAGAATTCTATATTTATACTCTTCATGCTCAGGCGGGGAAAAGTAGAACGCACGCTAAAATAACGTTCCAGGCGTTAGCTGAAATGGTGAAAAAAGCCTCACCATCACCAAATGCAAATTCAAATCCCTCTGCTCCTCTATCAGATGACGAGTCTGACTTTGATTCCGCTGAAGAGGGAACATCAGTCAGTTTTCCGGAAGGTGCTTCAAGGAAGCGAAGACGCGTCCGCCCACGGAAAGTTGCTGAGTCGGAGCCCAAAATCAGCCTGCCCATTTCAAGGAAAGATGGAAAAAAGGAAAATCCAATTCCTCCTAGTTTCCGTAGTGCTAACTACACCCGGGACTTTCCATCTCTTCCGGGGACATCCAAAACCCCTGATGCCCCGATTTTAAGAAAAGAAGCCCCTTCCTCAACTGGGCTGTTCTCATTCGATTTTATTGTGGAAGGTATCTTCAAGTACCTCGAAATTTCTGACCCTCTTAAAAGCATTGTTTTGGCAATGCTTCCTACAGTGAAAACTTTTTTGAGGCAATTGACAATCAAGTGGCCCCTTCTTGCAGCAATCATTTCCTTCAATGGATAATTTTTCAAATGAGGTCGGAGATTTGATCACTGTTCTACCGCGGAATTGTTGAAATCTTGTACCTTAATTGGAATCATTCAAATATTTAGCTCACAATACCGGTTGTGATGCATTCCCTCTTTGTGAAATCGCCCGAAATCGATCTTCCGTTTCATGATTTCAATATAATTCATCTTGATCGTAAGGATTCAAGTGGAGTAGTACTTTTTGTATAAAAAAGTGCTACTTCTTTCAAGGTGTGAAGTTTCCGCCAATTCCAGGCTGATTTTAAAAATAAAAGCTTTTGCATTGCTTCTTTGTATATTCATCCTAGAGCTTCAAAAAACCAAAAACAACTTTCAGATATCTGTTCGGTTCTTTCTGCTCCGCGGATGATAATGTGAGATTTTAACTCTCACGGTACAGGCTCCGAAGAACTGTCAGTGACAACCGGTCTATCTCGATGACAACTTTAATATGGCAGTTCTAAATAATCGAGAAGTAACGCGTTTTACTGGTCCATCCTCAGTTGGTCCCACATTTTGCTCGAGTTGATTATCATTGAATTGCACCTGCGATGGTGTTTCAGGATCCCCCCGGTAGTGCTCTCTTGCCCATACGAATTCCGATTGCCACCGGGTTAAATCCGTCGGAATCCATCATCTTACCCATTATATCGATTGGACAAAGTTTTGTGACAGCAATAGATGAAGCCATACCGACGCAAAAAAAAACATACTTTCAAATAAAGACTGTATTCGATAAAATTTGGACACACAAAATAGGTCACCAAAAATTTTCCTTGAGCCCGATTCTTTTCAAACTTTCTGGAAATAAAGTACTACTAAATGGTTAAGTTTTGACATCATTGGTTTATTGAACCTCTTCTCCCAAACCAAATGCCCGCACCTTTGCCTTGACCCCTTTCATCAAATTGTGGGCAATGATAGGACCGACTTGCTTACTTACTTTTAACCACACTTTCTTTAGTTCAAGTTCATTTTCTATCAGTTTTGGAGTTTTAACGAGCTTTGCCTTCATGATTGCCCAAAAATTTTCAATTGGGCAAAGTTCCGGAGTGTTTGGAGGGTTGACGTCTTTTGGTACAAAAACTACATTATTATCTTTGTACCAGTCTAAGACGGGCCATAGTGGCAAGATGCAAAATCCGGCCAAAACAGTGTCGGGCCATCGTGAGATCTCAAGAAGGGCAGAAGTCGTTTTTGGAGGCATTCGTCCTTGTAGATTTGTCCGTTGACGGTCCCAGAGGTGATGAAGGGCTGACTCATTTTGCCACATCCGCAGATCGCTTGCCAGACAAGGAATTTTTTGGCGAATTTCGACAGTTTCTTCTTCCGTACACTCTCCGGAACGGCCAACTTAGAGGTGGCGACGTGGTGTTCCTGTCCTGGCATTTGTTTGGTGTCGGCTTTAATGTAGGTCTCATCGTCCATCACAATGCAGAACGGTTTTGTGAGCCACTCCCTGTACAGTTTTCTTACACGAGTTTTGGCCACCGAGTTCTGTTTATCGCTCCGGTTCGGTGCCTTCTAGACCTTGTATACTTGTAATCCAGAACGTTTCATTGTTTTCTGCACAAAACAAACTGAAACTTTCGCCTTTTTCGCAACATCCCTGATCGAAATGTTGGGATAATGCTTAAATTGGTTCAATACCATCCTAGCCTTCTCCGGATTTGATGTGCCACGTTTTTTGCCACTACCATTTTTCCGCTTGGTTGTTTTACGGTCCTTGAACGTTTTGATCACATGAGATACGGTTGAATGTGCGATTCCGAGCTGTTTTCCGATCCATCGATGAGAAGTGTTTGGCTTTTCGAAGTGAGTGCCCCAAATTTGTTGGCGCACTATTTCTACATTCGAAGTCATCACTGAAATCACTCGACCGATTTTCACGAAACTCATTACACAATTGACACAACAAAATGAAATACATTCAGTTAAAATTTCAATAATTTTTACCCACACGCTAAAAAGTTACGAACAATTGCGTGTGTCCAAATTTCATCGAATACAGTCTTTATGTACCAGAAAACTATCATTTTGTTAACTTTGTCAGGAATTCCCTCTTAATTTTTTCCCATCCATCAAATCTTAAATCCAATAAACGTAGAGACAACCGCGAGTAATCGATTTTATCCCTTTATTTTAGTTTTAAGCTACCTTTTTTTATTTAATGTAAATATAAAACGAAAACTTGTCTCTTTAAAGTTAATTCGGGTGAGCCTGTACAAATACATACACTTGTCAAAAAAAAAAAAAAAGAATGATGTAACTCAACTCATTTTGAAGCATTTCACCAGCCGTGCAAGGATCATGTCGTCCATAGAGACACTGTTCACGCTGTATCATAAGGTGTTACATTATCAAGTTTTTTTTCTCTTTAACTCAGTCAGGTATCGTTTCGTATTTTTGTTATTTAGTGTCTCAGTGTGTTTTTTTTGTCAATCTCTTGTGGTTTAGTTTGTCATTTATGTGCTGCGAAAGTCGATCTGATCAGTTTTCTCGAATCAAAATTAAGTTGTCATTATGTCGTTGAGATATTTGAATTCTACCAGTTTTAGTAATGTTTCCTTTAAAAGAGTTTGGGAGGCCATTGCGTCTCTTTATGTTATTTGATTAGTAGGTCAGTGTTACGGTCAAGAGGGCATTTTGTAACTCTTTCAGTCGTTTATAATTAAGTTAATTTATGTCATGTTTTTATGTGCTCTAAAAATCATCGATGCATACCTTGTTTAACATCGTTTGATTGACCTATCACTTTGTCCGCCTGAGTCAGTTCTTGTCGTCTGCGTTATTAAGATTAATTCTATAGTTCTATTGTAGCAAAGTTAACGTTTCTTTCTATTTGACTAATCCTAATCACTAAGTCGTTTAATCGCTTCCAAGCCTTACATGCCGTGAGAAATGCATTCAACAGCGCCAGTTGGGTGGCTATCGCCGACTCGCTCCAGCGCCTACAGGTTCCTGGGTACCTGTACAAGATTCTCGGAAGCTACTTCCAGAATCGCGTACTGGTATACAATACAGAGGCAGGCCAGAAACGTGTCCAGATCACTGCAAGCGTCCCACAAGGTTCGATCCTGGGCCCGGTGCTATGGAACACGATGTACGACGAGGTACTGCGGTTTCAGTTCCCGAGCGGGGTAAAGATGGTCGGGTTCGCAGACGACATCACCCTAGAGATATGTGGTGAATCCAGCGAAGAGGTCGAGTTAACTCCTGGTCAGCGTCGCCCTGTCCATACTTAGATACGGCGGGCCGGCATGGATCACTGTCTTGAGCTGTCAAGAGCTACGCAAGTAAGCTAGAGAGTACGCACAGGCTTATGTGCCTAAGAGTGGTTAGTGCTTACCGAACGGTATCACGCGACGCGGTCTGCGTCCTAGCGGGGATGATGCCAATAGGCATGGTCATAAAAGAGGACGTAGAATGCTTCGAACAACGTGGAACAAGAGGTATTCGGAAGACTACTAGAGCCGCATCCATGGTTAAGTGGCAAAGCGAATGCAATAACTCCACCAAAGGTCGGTGGACCCACCGACTAATCCCGGAATTAATCGGGTGGGTCGGTAGGCGACACGGGGAGGTGAACCTCCACTTAACGCAGATATTGTCTGGCCACGGCTGTTTTAGACAATACCTGCATAAATATGGGCATGCAGAGTCCTCCGCATGCAGCGAGTGCGCGGGAGTCGAGGAAACTGCGGAACATGTGTTCTTCGCATGTCCTCGCTTCGACGGCGCGAGATCAGGCATGTTTGCCGTAAGCGGTCACGACACGACTCCGGACAATTTGGTCCCGAGGATGTGCCAGGACCGGGACGTCTGGGACTCGGTATGCGTAGCATCCTCCCAGATCGTCCTCGATCTCGAACAAAAATGGCGAAACGACCAAAGGCAGGTCGCAGGGACCACCTAACTACTAAAGCCCTCAGTAGTTAGACATAGTGGGTGCTGAACAAGTAAAATAGCCCCCTCCCCGAAGTAATACCGAAAGGTGGTTCTGGGGAGGGTCCAGGGCTTAAGGCACGGGTGGGTTTTTAGTGGGTCGAGGAGTTGGCACCCTCATCCCCACACCCTGAGTTCTTCAGGTGTCTGGTTGCAGATTTTCCATCCCGTCTAAAAAAAAAGAAAAGAAAAAAAAATAGAAAAAAGCCTTATATGCATGTGCAGCCTAATTCTTTGAAGCTTGCTCAGCTATAATCTATTAGTATAAAATGATTGAGAATGAAGCCGTTGTAAGATTGTTTTTATGCCATTGCACAGTGGGCAAAAATGGAACCAAAATCCCATTAATTTAGACGTTGGAGTCCTGAAATAGCTTTTCTTATGGAAAAAAAATGCGGAAAATCGAATGTGTTGATTTTATTTAGGGTTTAAGGGGTGATTCAAAAATGACGTCCACTCTTTAGGGGGGGGAGGGGGGTATCAAATTTGTGACAATATGTGACAGGGGGGGAGGGGGGTTATAAAAATGTGACATCCAACAATTTTGCATTTGGTAATCTAAATTTATCAGCGTTAGCACGAAAACAAAGGCGTCAAAAAGTTTGAGTGTAAATGAAAATATAAATTTAACTTAGTTGTGTTAGTGCAAATAATTATTTACTGTTGGCATACATGTTCTTATCGTCAATCAGCACGAAACGCACTGAGCTGTGCTTCATTCTAAAACTTCGTCGATGTTTGATTTTGTTGAAAATCCTATTGTGTTTAATTTTTGGTTGCGTTGAATTTTGATTTGATTCAAACGCTGGTCGATGCATTTTGTCGTGTATACCCGCTGCGCAATTAACAAGCCAACCGTGGTGTGTGAATACTGGCGAGATATAAAAAACGAATCCTATTGTGAAGAACTTTTCAAATCGAAAATTAGCACCTTGAAAACGGAATCTTCGAAACCGAAAGAAACACTGAAGGTTTTTTAAGCTCAGCAGACCTTCTCTTGCGAATGGAGGGATTGTTGAAAAATGTTCCAAAAATACCACCGGATGAAGGAACTCCAGCCTTTCAGTTCTTCACAAGCTCCTCCGGATTCGGACAAAAAGTTCCCTCTTATTTTGCATGTCCTAAATTGGATGCAATTTCCAAAGAATTGGAGCCTGCTGATTAGAGAGCGAAATGACATGCTTTCGGGTATACAGAAAAGACGCTGTCTGACCTGATCAACCGCAAGAATGCGCTAAATATGGCCCTAGAGAAGAAGAAATCAAATCAGCAACGTCAAAAGACAAGCAGATTGAACCGAAAGAAGATTCTTGAGGAAGAATTTGAAACAAACGCTCATCTTACCAAGCGTCTCAAGATGCGGCCTGATAAAGGACGACCTCCGATAGAGAGTAACCAAGCATATAGACTGTTCCAGAACGTATAAGCACACTGTCAAAATAACAAAAAAGTCATGTTTATTTTTAGTTTTAATAAGTTTATTTGTGTTTTATATGATATTTTACTCTCGTTGAATCAAAATATTTAATCATAGTCAAGACTCCTAACTTTTCCTCGAACATGACCCATTAGCTTCTACACAGTGGTACTTCTCACCATTTTGACCATTGGCCAAAAATCTTTTTTAAATGTTTGGATGTCGTCCGCTGGTTTTATAAATTTTCCAAGCTTTGCTTTGGTTAAAGCCCAAAAAGTCTCGATTGGCCCTGCCTCCGGGCAGTTCGGCGGATTCATGTCTTTCGGCACGAAACATAAATTTTGACTTTTGTACCATTCTAAAGTGTCCTTTGCGTAATGACATGACGCCAAATCAGGCCAAAATCGCTTCTGGAGACATTCCTTAACGTATTTCTGAGTGATCATCGTGCCTGTTGCGATGTACGGACTAGATGTTTTACCACACTCGCATATTGCCTGCCAAACCATAACCTTCTTACCGAATTTTTCGGTAAAAATGGCCTTCTCCGTTTTGGGGATGTCTTTGTCTTCGTTTACAGTATAGAATTGTGGTCCGGGAAGCGTTTTTTAATCTAGTTTCACATACGTTTCATCGTCCATTATTATACACCCAGAATTTCTACACAATAACGAATAGTAGAGTTGGCGGGCCCGTGGTTTCACGGACGCGGCCTGTTTTGGGTTCCTTTTGCGTTTTTCTGCTTTCGGTATTTTTTTATCCCAAGTCTTTCTTTGGCTCGCTTTACGTTACTCGACGAGGTCTCTAGTTTTTCGCAATATCCCGAACGGAAGTCGCTGGTTTTCGCTTGTAGGCATCCCTAGGACCGGATTTCCGACCACTCTTCGGCACATCTTCATATGTACACTGTTATCTATATTTTCTAATCGCAGATCGTACCGCTCCGACGCTTACACCCTCTTCCTTGGCCAATTTTTTCAGGAGAGTCCGCTCACAGTGCACCATTTGTGCACGATACTTTTCGTTGTTCCGGAGTAAGACCACGCATTTTAATAGGTAACTTAAAGGACGCAGACAAAACCTGTTGAAATATTTTATTATATTCAAAATGACCGTTAAAATAAGGTGTGCATATACTTTCTGGAACAATGGTTAGTTGCTGAAGACGTTGGTCGATCTTGGTCAGCATGGAGCATCAGCTGGGCAGAGAGGTGACGTTGAGAATTTGGAGTAACATGAACATCTATTAAAGCAACAATAGCATTGTTAAAAATAAATACGTACGCGATCAATCTTTTAAGTTAGCATATTCTTTTTGAAAGTAACAAAAATGAATTTTATGAATTTTTACAAATTTGCTAGCTGTGATATAAAAAACTAATTCGAGAACTGATCGTCACGCGAAATTGGACTTATGAGTAATTTCAAGATTTTTCAAAACTTTTTCTACGAGTCATGAGGTTTTGCGCATCTTCTCTACAAGAAAAAAATATGTATATTTTCATATACTGTTCCATACCTCGAGAATGGATAAACATCCGATATCGATGTATCAAAATTTTCAATCGCAAAAAGTTGGTTTTAATTTTTTCGCCATACAAACGGTGAATCCTAGAGGGTTTGAGCTGTTTAGTGGAATACTTGTAACTATAAATTAGAAGAAAAATTAGTAATCTCCATTTAATTCCAACTACAGTCGAGTTATTAGTACGAGACACTGAAGACGTCTGCACATTGTAAACGAAATACACGTATCTGTCGAAGATAAGCAAAGGTAGTTGGAATTAAATGGAGATTACTAATTTTTCTTCTAATTTATAGATACAAACGGTGTTTTTCTGGGTGTTCCGAACAATTTCCCTGAACCGTGAAATAATGTTGTGTAAAATATCTTTCCAGACATTTTTTTCTATTGATTAGAACGTTTCAAGCACTTTTTACAACTCAATTTATGTTTTACAAAGTTTGCACTGCAAACTTAAATTATTCACCTGAGCTGAAATGCGATCAGTCAATTGTGTTTAAACCAGATTTTGCCCTTTTGCTCAAAAATCTGTTACTTGTGCTCAAAAGTGAGGAAAAAAACCGGTTTCTACATTAGACCCGGGTTTCTCATAGATGTGTAAGTGCATTTTAGAGTGTGGTTCATGAGTTATGAATTTTTAAAATAAGTGTTATTGGAAAAACTAAAAATGTTATAAACTCAACTAAAACTCCTCATTTCTTAAATTTTATCCATTGTAATCTAGTTTGTTCGATGGTTGTGAAGATGTTAATGTAAACCACTCATACCGATGTGATCTAGAGAGAAAGCTACGAATCAGCATATTTTAATAAAGCTTTGTTTTTGGATCTTCAAAAACTATGGCACCTTTAATATGTGTCAAGAGTAATAAAAATATACATTTCTAATAGGCATTTCTGAATCAGAATCAGGCCAAGGTTTTTTACTACTTTTCAACAAAGATTATTTCAATCTCAAAACTGACATTAAAAAAAACTACGTTTTTGCAGAAGAAAACATGTCATACGATAAGTTTTGTCCATCTGTTACGAATATCTTGATTTATCCCTGCCAGTTATTTCCATCAAAACGCACTTCACCTATCCGTTACACATTTAATTATGTAAATGATTCAATTTGAACTAAAATACACGTTATTATTGAAATCGACAAAACCAATATGCATATATTATTTTTTTCAGAAGTGTGGATGTCACCAGGGGGGGGGGGTAATCATATTTGTGACAAAGTGTGACAGAGGGGGGGGAGGGGGTTTAAAAACCTGAAATTTGATGGACGTCATTTTTGAATCACCCCAATACCACAGTAAGTGTGCCATTTTGCCCATTTCTCCCCTCATTTTGGATGCAAATTAGGTTTATTACCCAAAAACAGAACTTGGTGCTATTATATTGCATCCAAATGCACTGTAAATTTGCAGAAAAACCTGAAAAACTAAATGGAACAGATTTCGCTTTGATCGGATGTGATCGGAAGTGGTCCATATTGCCTATTTAACCCAATTCTCCCCTCATACTTGAATAAACTCATATACCATGCGGTTCTGAAGATCGGTGCTAGTAATATTACTCTCACTTGCGCTGTACTTATGTAAAAATGTCAGGAAAACCGAATGGGGACGGTTTTGTTAAGGGATGACTTCAGTAAAGGGTCCATTTTACCCGAATTCCCCTCATAATTTTATAATATCTTCAAAACAGCCGATCTTCAAATCAGCATGATTTATATGATATTATTATATTATGAGGGGAATTCGGGTAGAATGGACTCCTTCAGGACTCCAACCCTGCGCCGTCTAAATTAATGGGATTTTGGTTCCATTTTTGCCCACTGTGCATTATTATAATGTGTGGTATTTTTATTATGGCTCTTTGAAACGACAAAATAAGAATGGCGCCACGTTCCTAGTTTTGTTAAAACTTCTACTCAGTGAATCCAACAATCGATTCCCTACAATTTTTGATAATCTTGAGCACACTGTTTACCTGTCTTGCTAAATTTAGATTTAAACGGCTCAGCATCGCAAGGAACGCAACGGAAAGGTGTTGCAGTCAAGAAGAAATCCAACATCATTATCACTGAGAAAAGATCTCCACCAGACTGCACCAGCATTCCAGGACGTCCGTTGGATCACATCTGTAAAATAAGTGCTTCAATGTCAGATATGTGACACGACATTAGATAAAAATAGTCAACATGTGCTTCCACCACGACAGGCTGTCGTCTTTGGTTGCCATCTCAGTGCTGATGGCGATGGCTCATCCATCGCGCCCAGAAACGATCTATAGATGCATGCCAATGAATTTGAATATGATTTACAGCTATTTTTGGTAATCTCACCAAGTACTGAACCGGAAAAGCTCTCGAGAAGACAACTTTGCTAAAAATGACAAATTGTACCTCGAAACTTGTCGAATGGGATCGTCCACCACTTATCGGTTTCATTGATTGATGAACTTCTGCCAAAAAATGTAAATCAGCTCTCAGTTTCATCTCATGACGGATCTCTCCTACTTCTGCTTGACACCATCATTTGATAAAATGCGGACATCATCGTTCGGATCCCGTTGCTTCGTGCGACCATCCTCGAAACATCCTCGAAACTCGACCGAATCTCATCTCACCGAGCCGAGAGTTTTCAGCCTTCTTTCAGCCAAACGACCAATCAATCAATCAATCACTCGAACTGAGGTTCTTCCTACTATGCGATTATCGAACTGGATAGCACTAATATTGAACCCCTCCCCGCAATCGTCCGCAACATCCTGCTACCGGCGTACAAAGTTTAATTAAAAAATGCATTTATCACGAGTTGTTTTCCGTATCATGTCATCCCGGACAGCGATAAAAAAACAAATTCGGTGTCGAATCAACCCCTGCACCAACCGGGGGTGAACGTGTCATCGATTGAACACAATCGAACATTTCGGCATAATTATGCTCATCCGTTTAGTGTGACCGACGCGCTTGATAGTTGAAAAATAGTTTGTTGATAATGAAACAAAGCAAAAAAAAAGTCGCAATGCGCCAAAATATGATCAAACCCAGCATTCAATTGGCCATTCTCTACTGGTAATTGAACCGGTCGGATAGATCCGGAAGGGGTGAGCGGGGTTACGAACGAACGTTCCGGAAACGGCTCGGCATGGTTTGTTTTATTTATATAGATGTTCGTGAGAAATTTTATTGGAACCGATTGAAATGAATTTTTTCTTCATCCGTTTGCAGAATGGAATTGGTTCGGTCAATGCCGGATTGCGGCATGTTTTGTTTCAACATTTAATTATTTTTCGGTTGCTCACTGGATGCTAGGGGGAGTGGCAGTTGGGGTGCTTTAAAATTTGGCCTTTGATTAATTTGCTTGTTGAATGTGGACAGAATCTGTAGCTGTATGTTGCTGGGAACTATTTGAAATGCTGACACGATATGAGACTGGGCTAAGAGGATAATTCAATTGAAAAGTTTGCAATTATTGGCCCGTTGGGGCCCTGTGTGGGATAATGATGAAGGTTAATAATGAAGTGCCAATTACGTTTGGTAAATCTTGCTAATTAAATTGATCATACACATTTAAAAACACGACACTGTTAATTATGTTTTTTGCACGTATATATTCCAGTTTATTAATTTCTTAACTAATTACTAAAGGGTTTTCCGATCAAAATTTGGTCAAACAGTTATATTGCTTATTTCAAGTTCAATTGATACAGAATACAGGAGCAATATTCAACTAAACTTCTTTGTTACCGAATGCGAATTGCCGGGTCTTTCTTTTAACACCTGCCATAAGATTTTGTACAGCCTCTTTGTTCACTTTATTCGCCACAGAACGCCTTGAACTGTTTCTCGCTCACAACAGCTTTTGAGTCTTCTTAACGGTCCGCTTGACGATGGCCCAATATCGTTTGATTGGGCGGAGCTCTGGCGTGTTGGGAGGGTTCTTGTCTTTGGGCACCAATCAAACGTTATTGGCAACATACTCCATGGCCTTTTTTCCGTAATGTCAAGATGCCAAATCCGGCCAAAATAGAACGGAATAATTGTGTCGGTTATGGAAAGGCAGTAGACGTTTTTGTAGACACTCGCTCAGATAAATTTCCTGGTTGACGGTTCCGGTCGCAATGCTCTTCTAGCCACAGGTACAGATGACATGCCACACCAGATATTTCATCGCGAGCTTTGGCAGTTTAATTTGCTTGAAAATATCTGCCACCTTTTCCAGTCCGGCTGCCTTATAAAATTCCTGTCCAGGAAGCTGTTTAAAGTCTGCCTTGATGAAAGTTTCATCGTCCTGCAATCAAACTTCGTCAGCATCGTCGAGTAGAACTTTCGCGATCGTGCTTTCTAGTAAGTCGACAGTTCAGCTCGCTTTTTAGCTCTATCCGTGTTTGAAGGCGACAGCTCCCAGCTTCTTTGAGACATCTCGGACGGAGAGGTTGGGGTTCCGTTCGAAACAGCGGGCAACTCTGCTTGCCGTCGCTGTGATCTCCGGCTTTCGATTTCCCCCCGATCCAGCTTTCCTGGCTGTCGACAAACGTTTACCGAACACTTTTAAAACGTTGGTAACAATGGATTTAGCCACATTCAACAATTTCGCCAACTTGGCGAGAGAAGAGTTTGAATTTTCGCAATGTACGTGCAAAATTTCCATGAGTCGCTTCTCTTCCTTCGACGACATTTTGATAACTGAAGTGCTAATATCCAAATCAAAATAGAAGCCAAAACATCTTAAAAATGAGGGGTGTACTTAGTTTTTAAATGTACGATGAAAGGAAATGCGTCAAGTTTAAGTCGACCAAATTTTGATCGAAACATCCTTTAGTAATGGTTGTCCACGTTAAAATTGAAACACACGCAAATATAGACCGTCCCAGAAAGAATCGGCACACCTTCAATTCGTCGAAAAACATGGGTATTTTTAGCTGTATCAGCTTAAATTGTTATTTATGGTTTCTCAAAATTGTTTATCAACAGTTTTTGAAGAATTTTTGATGACCTTTTCATGTATAAGAAAGTTCTCGAACTTTTTTTCTAACGTTCTTCATAAGGCTCGGCACAGATTGACAAGCAACGATTTTAGACGCTCTTGTCCAATCGTTTTTGAACTTTTCCACTGTATCAGCTGGCTGAACATGTATACGAAGATACCTCTTGACCAGAGCCAAAAACCGTTCGATGGGACGAGTTTCAGGGCAATTTGAGCTGGTCAGTTTTTGGCCAAATTGCAAGCTGAGGCCCCTTTTGCCTTAGAAAAAGCTCGATCGATTTTGTTGTCTAATTTGGGGTTCGACGCTCTGTTTTATCGTACTCTTCGTGGAAGGTCCGCAAGGGAATACTGCTTTCCGAACTTCCAGATTACAATACGCACCGCTATTATACCAACGTTTTCTAGTTTCACCAACTCTCTCAGTCATGGCACGCCGTTTTTCAATGGAAACCTTTCCCATCTCTCGAAATGTGCATGAAACTTCGATGTGAGTTGTGTCCGGTTTGACGTTAGGGTGTAAACAATGAGATGGAGCCGACAGACTACCTAAATAAAAATGTATGTTCTAATGGCAGCGTTAGAAAAGTGTGCCCTTATTTTCTGGGACAGTCTATAGCTATAACTTTGTTGCCTTTAAGGGTAGTGTCCGGTTTGACGTTAGGGTGTAAACAATGAGATGGAGCCGATAGACTACCTGAATAAAAATGTATGTTCTAATGGCAGCGTTAGAAAAGTGTGCTTTTATTTTCTGGGACAGTCTATACTATAACTTTTTTTGCCTTTAAGGGTAGTGTGGTGGTTTGTTATAGCAAGACATCATCTTGTTTATGGGTCCATTTTGGACATAGTTAATTCTTCGATTATTTAATAAGAATAAATTGCTGCATCTTAATTAACGGATGAGAGTGTAGAAATTGAGTTTCTCTAAAATGTCTGCGAATTTTACTCTTTTCCCAATAGAATCGTTTATAAATGCAAACTCACGTCGTTTTTCAAGATTAACAGACATCGAGATTAATAAGAAGGTAGCCGAAAAAAGCTCCAACCTAATTATCATGAGCAAACCACACGCTTCTGTCGAGTTACTGCAAAAAAGCTAACCTCGATCAAAACTTTTATCCGAAAGGCCAAAAATTGAGCCGGACTACTTACGTTTAATGTCTATAAGATACCAATTCGTAATGAAAAGTAAAATGCGGCAGCAAAATCACGAGCATGCAAGCTATATACGCATATGCTGACGAAAAAACCCTGTTGCGCAATGCATGATGAAACCTACATAAAGGGCAGACTTTACGCAGTTTCCAGTTCATCAATGTTACAACAAAATTCAACAAAAAAAAAAACACTCTAAACAACTTCTACCCAAATATTCAAAAGAAAATACCCAATGGGTAATTTTCTACAGCGTTTTTTCCGAGATGCAATTTGATGTGGGACACCCTTTACAATGCAGGAAACAAGTTTGATGTCCAAAAGCAAAACATCTTAGAATTTGACAAGAAATTCATGGTTTTGCAAGCAATTTATACATGCGGGATGAAAGTGCTTCATTCGTGATGATTTCAACCATGAATGGCGAAGTATACGTTAGGTAATATTTACAAAAGAAAGTCTCCATTTATTGCAAAAGTCACAAAAGAATCCACCAATTTTTTAGCCTGTCTTGGCGTAATGCCGCTACTCAGAATAGGCGCTGGAATGGTAGAAGGAAAATAAGGTCAGCTTTGTACACGAGGACCTTGATCCTCTGAACACCCCAGAGTTGCATTACGCAAAAATCCTAATACAGTCAAAATAGATCAAGAATTGAAATATGGGTCAATGTACAAAAACTTGTCGGCTCTAATGTGGTTCAAAATCTCTTGGAGGGACTTATGAGAAAAAAAGGGCATTTGGATTTGGACCGTAAGTTGAATAAAGTAATAAGGCAAAACATAACAAAGATGTTTTATTTCACACGCCGATCATTTTAAAACAATTTATTAAAAGACGCAGTTTTGGCAAAGCGGTTGCAATTTTAACGTCGACAACCTTTATATTGGATACAGAACACCGAATTCGGAAGAACGGGAAAACAACGACAAAGTCTTCGGGGAAACTGGGAAATATCAATTAGAGTGCAGTCACTTATCACTACTAATCATGTTTTTATTACTACAAGCGTGAAATACGTCATTTTAATGTTTTGTCTCCTAAAACTGTCACAAACGCAATTCGACGAAAGATGTGTTCGAATGAATTTATTTTCTCATCTCTTTCAACACATTCTTATGAGCGAAAGGATTGCATGTGTCGGTTCCAGAGGACAGAAATTTACATGAGATTTCGGTAGTATTGTCTTTCGTCGAATAGCGTATGTGTCAGTTTCAGGAGACATAATTTTACACGAAATCTTTCTTTACGTTCCCCGACTTTTTACAAACATGAATTACGTCTTGTGTAAAATTACCAATTTATAAGTGTGCGGGCTCGTGATCTTTCCGGCCACAATACTCTGTCGTTCTGCTTATTCACGTACTGCTGTACGAAGAAGTTTCTTGTCGGTAAACACGATGTTCTCCAACCTTCCTTCCGCGGCCCGCTTCAGCAGTGCCTAAGCTCTTTTAACCCGTTCTTGTTTCTGCCTACGCGAAAAGTGTTGAACCTTCTGAATCAAGTACAGCTTGATCTGAAGCTTACCTCTCAGGATCCGACGAGAACTTCGATCCGATACGTCGAGGATTTTTAGGGTCCTCCATTAGTCCCGCTAAGTCGGTAAAGCCGCACCTACAAAGCAACACCATGCTGGGTTTGATTCCCAGTCTGGTCTCAGAATTTTTTGTTAAGGGAAATTTCTCGACTCCCTGGGTATAGGGTATGATTCTGCTTGCCACACAATCATATTCATGCAAAAATGGTACCTGGCATAGAAAGCTCTCAATTAATAACTGTGAAAGTGCATTTAGAACCCTAAACTGAGAGCAAGCAACAAGCGAATTGTGAAAGCAATAAGCTTGAAGTGCTAAAAGAAGAAGAAGGCGTAGAGGATTTCTCTTAAGGCGCCTCTTGATGATCTTCACCATGGCAGGTATCGCCACAGTAGCTCGACCTCCTCCACCATACCGTTTTACGATACATCTTTTCACCGTGTGGTGAAAATATATCTGCACATAAATGCACGCAAATCGGACAGCTCACGAACAATGTCCTTCTGCCGTTTTCCAAATCGGAATAAGGGAACCACAGCACTACATGAGTACATTTTTCCGGATAACACTCGATTTCAAAAGAAACACATACATGCACGAACAGCCAAGACACAATGTAAACAAAGCGACGAGGCGTCGTCCAATACAGTCATAATGACTGTTGATGTAATGTAGCAGTTCCATTGCCTTATGTCACGAGTAATTCTAACGTCCTGAGCATTTTAACTTTTTCGATTCTACTGTCAAAGATGCCTTGAATGCCAAACAGTTCAGTTTGCCATGGCTGCGGTTCATAGCGAGTTCCAGTGTGGGAGGATCGTTGTTATGCGGGAGACACGAGCTTCATTTTTAGAAATTAGTAAGATCCGTGTTCCAAAAATCACCATTCGCACAATTATGGCGGAGTTTCAGGCCGAAAAAAACACTATGTGATTTAAGCTCTGGCAAGAAAAGAAAGCTTGATGTTCGACAACTGTGATTTTTGAAGCTGATTTTTAAGGCAGACAAGAGGATTTCAGTAGTGAAAGTAATAGCACTAAGAAAGTCTTAAACAAAGCAATTGAAGAATCAACAGGTATTGTCCGGAGGAAGCATGGGCGAGCAGCAATCAGCCAAGCCGCTAATATAGAATGTTCCGAAAAATATAAATACACTTTTTTTCCCAAATAAAAATGACGGCAATGTGATTTTTGATTGTTTTATTCTCAAATATAGTAAATAAAAATGTGTTCATTCCATATTAATTTCAATTTCCTTGATTTTCCGTATGGTAGGCGATTATAATTCTGCTCATAATTCTGCACAGTGCTTTCTCCTACCATTTTCACCACTTTCGGCCAATCTTTCTTAAATTTTTTAACACTATCCGCTGGTTTCATGTGTTTTTTCAGCTTCACCTTCGTCAAAGCCCAGAAAGTTTTGATAGAGCGAATCTCGTGGCAGTTTGGTGGATTTATCTTTTTTGGTGCAAATACGGCATTGTTCCTTTTGCACCACTCTAGTGCATATTTAGATTAATGGCAGGAAGCCAAATCAGACCAAAAAATTGTAGGCTTGTTATGCTGTTTGATCAAGGGTAGCAACCTTTTTTTGCAGACACTCCTTAACGTAGATTTGACGATATATTGTATCTGTCGTAATGAATGGACAAGTTATTTATCCACATCCGCTTATGGCCTGCCGCACCATTACCTTTTTGCCGAATTTTTCGGTGAAAATGGCTTTCACTGATCCAGGAACTGTGGTCCCGGCAGAGTTTTATGTAGGTTTCATCGTTCATGATAATATAGCCCGATATTTGGTCAGCAGTTTGTCGTACATCATTCGAGCCCTGGGTTTCGCAGATTCAGCCTGTTTGGTGCTTCGTTTTGGCTGTTTCTGTTTCCGTCGAGTCTGCAGGCCCATTCTTAACTTGCCACGCATAACATTAGTCGCCGAAGTAAAGGGTGCCCACAGAGAAATTGCATCACTTTAAACTTGTCCTCAAAAACAAGTCCCTCCACCGATTGTCATGAAATATTCCGGGAATAAACTACAATGTATAACCTTGGTTTAGATATTTTTATTCCACTGTATTTCTTTACCAAATCCAAAAGCCCGAACTTTCTTCTTAATGCCACGCACAACCACCGACATTTTTTTCTGCTTTCAACCATGACTTCAACATTTCCTGTTATGTAGTGACAAGTTTAGGACGCTTACGTAGTTCGTGCTTCATTATAGCCCAATATTTTTCAATTGGTCGCAACTCCGAAGAGTTTGGAAGATTAAGATCTTTCGGCATGAAATTGACATCATTCGTTTTGTACCACTCCAGAACATCCTTGGAGTAGTGACAAGAGGCTAGGTCCGGCCAACAAATTGCAGGAACGTTGTGTGTTTTGAGAAACGGAAGCAGTCGATTTATCAGGCATTCATTCATGTATACTTGACCATTTTGTCAAGTTGTCACGAATGGCTTGCTCCGTTTACCACATGAACAAATCCCCTGCCAAATCATGAGTTTCTTGGGGAATTTTGACACTTGCTGTTTCCTGAGAGCCTCTGGAACATCGAACTTGTCTTTCGCAGTCCCATATTGGTTGCCGGGAATTTGTTTAAAGTCCACTTTTACCTGTGTTTCATCGTCCATAGTAGTGTGGTTTCGTCAACATTTGCGTGTACAGGTGCGCGTAGCACGCGTTTTAGCTATCTTATTCCGTTTTTCATTGCGGTTTGGAGCTTTCTGAACTTTGAATGAACGGAGCCCGGCACGTTTCTTGTCTTTCTATACGAAACTTTTAGTCAAGTGCAGCTTTTTCGCGACATCCCGAACGGAACAGTTGGGTTTGCGTTTAAAGGCAGCAACCTCGCTTGTGATCCTTCACACAGTACGGAACACCTTTTCTACCACTCACCTTCTTCCGATCGACAGTTAAACGTTCCCCGAAACGTTTCATGACACGAGACACTGTAGACTGGGGAATTTGCAACATCTTTCCGATGGCTCGGTGCGAAAGAAAAGGGTTGTCGACGTGCAAACTGTTCTCGCGCACTTGCTGTTTCTTCGACTCCATTTTCGAAACTACGACACATTTCACAATGAAACTCACGCAGTGTAAACAATACACGCTAAGGTAATTTCACTCAAAATTTCGTTGGAATCAACTCAAAGGGCGAAATATTACAGCTTATTGAAAGTGATGCCATTTAACTGTGGACACCCTTTACTTTGCTTAGCCACATCTCGGACTGATGCTGAAGGATGACGGGTGAAGGAGTCCCTTACCTTTCTGTCGATTGTAGGGTTAGCGGGACCGGGTTTTCTACCACGTCTCGGGGAATTTACGAAAGAGCACTGTTGTTGATTCTTCCGTAATGCGGTTTGAACTGCTCCGACACTCACACCTTCTTCGTTAGCCAGTTTTCTGATTGAAAGACCAATGACGGTGCACCGTTTATGCACAATCTGTTTTTTTTGCTAGGGAGAAAGACAACGCATTTTCAGTGTTAAAAATTGAAAAAATGACAACGTCAGCTTAATTTGGATGTAAACAAAAGGACGCAGTCGAAAATTTGTTGAATACTGCTTGCATTTTGAATTTGCGGTTAATCATTAGTGTATTCATAATTATCGAAACAGTCTATAAAGCCGGAGAATGCTGCGAAGGGGGATGGTGTAAGTACAACAATGTTTCAATATTGGTTTGAGATCTCGAAAATGAGCTTCCATGATTCCCCAAATAGAGGAATCCAGAGGATTCGCATTTGGCGAAGAAGCTGGCGATTATTCCTAAGGAATGAAGTCTGGCAAATTCTTCCTGCACCATGCTTGATAATCTTTGCTCCATGGGACGGCGCAGAATCCTGTTGAATCACCCGTTTGTGGTTACTGAACATCGACCTGTTTTACGAAGTATGCTGCGTTGATTTTTACACCCTTATCAATGAAAAGCAGTGGTAAACAGCCTTCCACAGGAATCGCTCCCCAAACAATGACCGAAATATGATTTTGGAAGCCTTGAACTGCGCGAATTGAAGAAAGGATATCCTGAATACTTGCTTCATAGATTCTGTCATTTTGATCGTTGAAACTTTGCTGAAATACGATTTTTTTCTCATCCGAAAACACAATCATGGAATCATCGTGCCGACGAATTAATCCGCGACAACGAATGACTCTGGTCTTCTTGTTGACTTCCGAATGTCCATGCATTTTTCTGTTCTTGTACAGCACCAATCTCAAATCCTCTTTGAGAACTGATCTGATATTTTTCCTGGGGACGTCCATATCCTGAGACAGTTTATATGAAGAACGACAAAGATTTCGGCGAATTCGCTCACGCACCGCCTTTACAAGCCGTTTGGTACGTACACTGCGAGGACGACCTGGTTTTTTCTTTGGATCGATGGTTCCGCTCGTCTCAACGTCCATTCGATTAATGTGCGGCATATTCCTACCTTACGGGTCTCGCCAAGTATCGGGTGGGGACGCTTTTCTGCCAAATGCAACTGCAAAATCCGTTGTCTTTAGAAATCCATATTTTTTCTTAGGCACTTCCTGTCGAAGGAATCTAGCGAACACTACTTTGTTTACATATTAATCAGTCCCTCTTTAATATGCTGGTTACCAGATGGCTCTTGCGATGGCTAGAAGAATTTCACACTGAAACAAAAAACTGCGTCACTTATTTGGGCCTACCCTGTATTTAAAAAACCAGCAGACTTGTCCGAAATAAAGGTTATTTTCGAAACTTGCACTGAAGGGTGGAAGACGATTAGGTTACATTATTTCGGCAAACCGAGGAACAGCATGTATGTGCATCTCAGCTGCTTGACATTTCCACCCATACTAATATTCCTACGAACACGCTTAACCGATCAACGAACAGGATTTGCTGGTTGGATACTTACTTACCTCACCAATCAAACCAAGGCTGGGTAACCACTAATGTATACAGAAGTTGTCTTCATTCTATTCGATCCATGGCTAGCCTCGCAGTCTTCGAAGGATCCGCGTATTTCGTCTAAAATGTGCAAACTTCTTCAGTGTCGCGTACTACCCAGTCGAGTTCACGCGTAACACGCGTATCTAACAAGATAAACAATAAAGGCAGTTGGAGTTAAATGGAAATTACTTATATTTCTTTTCATTTTCTGGTAAATTACGCCCATGAACAGAATCAATCGATCCGTTGAAACTAGTTCATTCATTCATTCGTTCAATTAAAAACGCTGCAAATGAAAAAAAAATCCACCTCATCCGTGACAGTACTCACCCTCAAAGCGGTACTGCCGTGACCAGGATTCGAACCTGGGTTACTACGGCCACAACGTAGGGTCCTAACCACTAGACGATCACGGCTATCGAGGTGACTTACTTCCAACTACATTTCATCGGCTTTTGAATCATTCACACATATGAATCGACTCCACTTCATCAACGCAGCACGCGAGTCATTATTTTGCTCGCTTGGAAATTGGATCAGGCACGCGAGAAATGTCATAACAATCGCTTTGACCATGCGATCGCCGAAGCGATTGGTAGCTTACACCGCAAATGCGGTTCAACGATTTCAATTAATCAGCACTATCAATCAAAGCTATTTATAACTTCGGAGCCGCTCAACGGCTGAGCGAGTAAAGTCGAAGCATGCCATGCCAAAAGTGGGGAGCCCGACTCAACGAACACCGAAACACTAGCTCCAGTAGTCGGAGCTTTAATCTGTTCATGCTCTGTGCTCAGATATGCATTTACTCCATCACTCTGCCGTCGACGAGAAAGGCAAACTTTTCACTCACTGTTTTACCGCGGGGGATACTTCACTGGAGTGAGCACCACCCCATGCCAGCCAGTTGTAAAGAAACAGTTTACACTAGCAACTAGCTTCTCGGGGAGGTGTTTGTATTTCATATCATGTTTGTAAAACTCGAGCATAATGGTCGGTAGCAAGTTCATGAAATTTGCTTGAATAATTCACATTTTATCGCAAACATTTTTTGCCGTTCCTGAAGAATTTCGGCAGCACAAATGGAGCCAAGAAAACTAGGTTGGTCTCTGTTGTCGTCGTCGTCGTCGTCGCCGTGAAGACGAAGGAAACACACAAAGCAAATTATGTTGATACAAAGAACCATCTCTCGGAACATCTCCGGCATTTTTGCTTATTCGCAGACCTAGCTGAATGCAAGGTTGTTAGCTCAATTTCTGAAGGTCGTCCGCACCGGATGGCTGCCTGTTCTACAAAACGACAGGCCAGTTAGTAGTACTCAGCAGCAGCAGTTCCGAGTTGTCGTTTTATTGCTGCAGCATTGGCAAGTATTCCGTCGCAAGTACCGAGGAAAGTACTAAGAGAGGGACGAGAAAAAAAAACTCCGAAATGAAACACCGAATTGCATGCATCCAGGCGACAGATAAATTTGCCCTGGATGGTTTTTTGGTTGAATTATTCACGAATTGAATATTGGAGAATAGAGGGTCAAAGGTGAAGGAAGGGAAAAATTTATTCGAACTCGAACCTATCGAACGTTTGAGTTTGAGAGCGAGAATCGATGCCGGCGTTTCCTGTCTAGGATAATGGATTGCATTTCGGAACGCTGGGGCTTCTTTTTCCGTGGGATATATTTTCGTTCTCAAGAGGTCGGCTTCTGGACGGGCTGTCGGGGATGGAGGATATGTGGACTTTTTTGTGCTCGGTCAGTGGAGATAAATATTGGAGAGATTTTATTTTTAATACAGATCGATTGCAAGTGGATTCAATGGCATTTCCGATGCTGGGTATGGTTGGATGTGGATTTGTAAAATTGATATAGAGATGGGGCCATCGGTGAAAATCATTCAAACATGAGAGACCATGGGGGTTACCTGCTACTTTTCTATCTTATTTGGAAATGTTTGGAAGTACAGTTATTGGCATGTTTCGATCATTAGACTGCCAAACAATACTGTCATTACTATTCTCAGGGTTTCAATTTTCAAATTCCTGCATTTTCCCCGACGTTTTCTCGATTTATTTGTTTATATTCCCGATTTCTCTCCGATAGCTCACAAAAAAAAAAACAAAATTAAACATTAGAGTTTTTGAATACACTTATTTAAAAGGGTGTCCTAAACTTTAACACCGTTAGCAAAACTTAAAGTTTCAGCCTTGGAAATGTCAGGCTTTGGTGACCTATTCCGGTTGAGTCAGCAATTATAAAAAAGCAATCAATAGTGGTGAGATAAATCAATCTATATATATATATATATATCTATATATATATATATATATATATATAAATATTTATATATATATATATATATATATAAATATATATATATATATATATATATATATATATATATATATATATATATATATATATATATATATATATATATATATATATATATATATATATATATATATATATATATATATATATATATATATATATATATATATATATATATATATATATATATATATATATATATATATATATATATAAATGCTTTTATGTCTGTTTGTCTGAACCTTGTAGACTCGAAGACTACGTGAAATTTTGTGTGGAGGGTTTTTGCGGTTTTGAGGGAAAGGTTCTTATGATAGTTTCAGACCCCTTACTGTCAACCGTCAACTGCGGAACAAAGTCATCAAGAACATTAAGGCAAACCCCAACATCTCAGACCGCGATTTGGCCAAAAAGATTCGCGCCGCACGCAGTACCGTGCAACGGATTCGTCTCCGGGAAGGTTTCGATTCATACCGTGCCTGTTGTAGGCAACCAAAAAGAGATCAAAGGCAGAACAATGTGGCCAGAATCCGTGCCAGAAAACTGTATGATCAGGTGTTGACAAAATTCAATGCCTGTCTTGTTATGGATGATGAAGCCTATGTAAAGGCCGATTTCAAACAACTACCGGAGGAAAAAATTTACTCGCTTACGGTTCAGGGAGATGTTCCTGCCAAATTCAAGTTTGTGTTTGCAGATAAATTTGCACGTTAATACATGATTTGGCAACGCATCTGTAGCTGTAATAGGAAGAGCAAGGTTTTCAGCACTGATAAAACATTTAATTCAGAGCTGTACGGCAATCGAAACAAGCAGGGATGAAAGCGTCAGAAGCGAAGAAATTTTAGGAAATAACTTTAATGCATTCCGCCATGACCGTAATTTGCAACATAGCAATAAAAAGTCTGGAGGTGGAGTTTTCATTGCCATCAATGCAGACTTTACTTCTCAAGAACTAAAAACTATCAAGCACAAATAATTTGAGTATGTCTGGGTTAAAAAACATGACAATAAATAATCTTTCGAATTATTTTTTCAAACTCGTCGAAATATGGAACCAGAAGTAAACTGCTTTATTCATATTTATTATCAATGAACGGAATACGAACTTCATCACTATCATTGAATATAAAAAATCAGCAAAATACATACTTAGACCTTTTATTTACGAACTGCAAGGAAGACTTGTGTGTATACATCATTGTCACCTTTATGGAAAAATGAAGTATTTCACACAGCAATCGAATATTCAATCTTCATACATAACGCTCCCCTCCCCAGTGATTGGGAATTGGAGGATGTACCGGAATATCAAAAAGCAACTTACGAAGAAGCAAAACGGAGAATACGTACAATAAATAGGCAGAACATAATAAGTATCGAAGGAAGTATCGACACTGAAGTAGACAAATTTCATTCAGTGCCAATTATTCAGTGCCTTATTTCACAAATTTTACAAGTAAAAAAAGAATACGAACACAAAACAACAAACTACCAGTGTGGTCCAATCCACAATCGAAAAATTTATAGAACGAAAAACAAGAAGCACACAAATTATATAAAAAGCAAAACACTAGCACAAATTCTAAAACTTTTCATGACATATGCAACTAACTTAACATAGCCATTAACTGTGCACATGGAGAATATAATCGTAAAGCCTAAACTGAAGTCATATCATGTTTTTAAGCAAAATAAATGAATAAATAAAATGCACATAAATATATAGAAACGATCTCACACAAGTATCTTTCAGGATGTCAATTCAATCCGTGCAGCTGTGTCACACAACATGTAGCTGTAAGAGTAGCTTTTCGTTTCAAGCAACATGGCAAGTTTTCAATATGTTTTAAAGGCTTATATAGTACATGGTGGTGAGATTTTTCAAAGGCGAAAGAAGAATAAGAAGAAGATGTTACACAAATTCATGGTCTAAAAAACTCTCATTAAACCGAATTTGTTTCTTAGGATAACAACCAGCAAACAAGATCACAGTGAATGAAATTTCCAGCCCACAATCTGGGCAAGGCTATAAGCGATGATTGTTTCCGGTCGTACAGTTCGAGCTTTCTGTCTGGCCAAAAGTGAGCTAGAAACTGGTCTTTTTACGATTGTTTTTTGTAGGTTGAAAGTTGCTCACTGAACAGCGTCAAAAACGCTATTTCAGACAGAGGCAGTTCAACAGACTTGCACAATGGTGTTCAGGATGACACTGTTGTGATCTGCCTGAAACGGTTTGGCATTGCCCGGATAATGATGTCTCCAGAGCACGACTATTGGATACCCTAGTGCTATGCATTGTAAATAGCTATATTGATTATCAGCTCCGCAAAGTGTAACACACGTCTGAGCCTTTTTAAACAAACGAACTATTTAAAAAAAACCGTTTGCTTAGGCTAAGGTTCTTTAAGTTGTACTTTGTTCATATTTACTCTACATTGATGTGACAAATTAAAGGGTGTCCACAGTTAAATTGCATCACTTTAAACTCGTCCTCAAAAACAAGTCTTTCAACTGATTGTCATGAAACATTCAGGGAATAAAATACAATGTATAATCTTGGTTAAGGTATTTTTATTGTACTGTATTTCTTTACCAAATCCAAAAGCCCGAACTTTCTTCTTAATGCTTACGAAGTTCGTTCTTCATTATTGGCCAATATTTTTCAATTGGCCGCAACTCTGGAGAGTTTGGGGGATTAAGATCCTTCGGCACGAAATTGACACCATTCGTCTTGTACCACTCTAGAACATTCTTGAAGTAGTGACAAGAGGCTAGGTCCGGCCAAAAAATTGTAGGAACGTCGTGTGTTTTGAGAAACGAAAGCAGTCGTTTTTTCAGGCATTCATTCATGTATACTTGGCCATTTACAGTTGAAGTTGTCACGAATGAATTGCTCCGTTTCAAATCCCCTGCCAAATCATGAATTTCTTGGGGAACTGTGACACTTGCTGTTTTGTACCACTCACATACTGGTTGCCGGAAATTTGTTTAAAATCCGCTTTTACGTGTGTTCATCGTCCATGATGCAGCAGTGTTTATTTTTTGTTTATTTATTTCGTCAAGCAATGTAGACTACATACAATGGTTACAGTGTTCTTCTTACATACTATACATTATTTCTGTTGTCTTTTAGATGACATTTTAATTGTTCTTTAGACATAGTGATGCCGATGATTTCGCAATGTAAGTTATACTGGCGCATCATTCGATTAATGGGGCCATTTTTTGCATAATTAGTTCTGTATGACTTTTCTAAGAATAATTTCCGTGTTCTAAGATGCCGACTGGGACTATAAAAGTTCAATTGCGAGAGTAGTTCTTCTGATTTTATGCGTTGTGAAATAATGTCATTGACGTAGAAAAGCATTGCAGATTCGCGGCGTTCTTTAAGTGTCTGTAAATTGATAAGCATGCAGCGTGCTTCATAAGATGGTAGTGGAAATACAGTCCAATTCAATTTCCTTAGGGCATATAAAAGAAATTGCTTTTGGACGGATTCTATGCGTTCGTCGTGTATGGAACAGTACGGGTTCCATACTAGGTTGCAGTATTCCAGAATTGGCCTGACATATGTAATGTATAATATTTTAATAGTATATGGATCTTGAAAATTGTGACTGAACCTCTTAATGAAGCCCAGCATGCTATTTGCTTTACTTATAATAGTGTTGTAATGTTCTGCAAAAGTGAGTTTAGAGTCTAGGGTAATGCTTAAGTCCCTTACTATTTTGCATGATTCTACTTTTTGGTTTCCTAAAAATATTTCCGTACGAGGTGTTTCGATTTTTCTGCTAAATACTATTGAGTTACATTTTTTCACGTTAAGTTGAAGTAAGCTTTTGCTACACCATGTGTTGAATAAGTTAATTTCTGTTCTGGAATTCTTCTGCATCACTAGGATTGTTTATTTCATGAAGAGCTTCATGTCATCTGCATATATCAGTATTTGGATTTTTTTAAGTATGTAGGAAATGTCGCTTATGTACAAAATAAAAAGAAGTGGGCCTAAATGTGAACCTTAGGGGACCCTCGAGGTGACAGAGATAGGTTCTGAAAGTTTATTTTGAAAGCGAACAATTTGTTCGCGATGCGTTAAATATGACTGCAGCCAATTTAACAGTCCAGGTTCCATTCCAATTGTTTGCAATTAGAAGAGTAATAATGGTATGTCGATTCGGTCAAAGGCCTTACTGAAGTCAGTGTAAAGTGCTTCTACGTGATTGCCATTGTCCATTGCATTCAAAATAAAAGTTACAAATTCAAGAAGATTAGAAGTGGTTGAGCGACCTTTGAAAAAGCCGTGCTGTTTGCTTGTAATTTGATTTTTCACTTGCTGAAAAATATTTTCATTCACGAGAGATTCAAAAAGTTTTGGGATGCAAGAGGTAATGGCAATTCCACGATAGTTGCGGATGTCTGTTTTCGTGCCTGATTTGAAAATCGGTTTCCAAATGGTGGGATTTGAAGAAGGTTTCCAAATGGTGGGAAATGTTCCGCTCTTAAGAGACATATTAAAGAGAAGTTCTAAAGGGAGGGCAAGTTCGTCTGAAAGGTTCTTTAAAAATACGGGTGCAATACCGTCTGGGCCTGGTCCCTTAGAAGCGTCCAAGTTTTTTAGTGCATTGAGAATTTCGTGAGGAGGTAATTGACACCCAGCATGTGGTTTCGTCAACATTTGTGTGTACAGCGTACGCGCACGTGTTTTAGCTGTTCATTGAGTGAACGGAGCCCGGCTCGTCTCTTGGCTTTCTGATCGAAACTTTTGGTGATGTGCAGGTTTTTCGCGACATCCCGAACGGAACAGTTGGGTTTGCGTTTAAAGGCAGCAACCACTCGCTAGTGATTCTTCACAAAGTACGGAACACTTTTTCTGTCACTCACCTTCTTCCGATCGACAGTTAAACGTTCCCCGAAACGTTTTATGACACAGATACTGTAGACTAGTGAAATTTCAACATCTTTCCGATGGCTCGGTGCGAAAAAGTGGGTTGTCGAGGTGCGTGTGCAAAATGTTCTTGCGCACTTGCTATTCCTTTGACTTCATTTTCGAACCTACGACACATTTCACAATGAAACGCACGCAGTGTAAACAATACACGCTGATGTCAATTTACCAAAAAAATCGTTGAAATCAACCCAAAGGTCGAAATGTTACAGCTTGTTGAAAGTGATGCAATTTAACTGTCTTCTTCTTTAGCATTTCAAGCTTATTGCTTTCACAATTAGCTTATTGCTTGCTCTCAACTTAGTGTTCTAGATGCACTTCCACAGTTATCAATTGAGAGCTTTCGATGCCAGGTACCATTTTTGCATTAGTATGATTGTGTGGCAAGTACAATCATACGCTATGCCCAGGGAGTCGAGAAATTTTCCTTAATGAAAAATTCCTAGGCCAGACCGGGATTCGTACCCAGCCACCTCCAGCATGGTGTTGCATTGTAGCTGCGCCTTTACTGACTGAGCTAAGGGAGGACCCATTTAACTGTGCACACCTTTTAATAGGAAAGTTCTCACCAAATTCTGCAAATTCATTCAGTTCCAAATTGACTACATGTGGCATACGCTTTAAGATATGATGATCATCTACTGTATGCGATTTTCCTATCCTAAAACATCGTGCTTTTTTTCATTTGATTACGTTGCGTTTTTGAGTATTCTTCAGGTGGGCCTTTTTTATACGGTGCTACATTGAGTTGGTGTTATAAAAATTAGAAAATAGTATTTATAACACCAGATCTATGTGCTGAATATGTACACCGAATCAATAGTGTTCGACTGTGTGATAATCATAATAATTCACTACAAAATTATTTTTAACGAAATAAAAGTATAGTTATATATAGAGACGAACCAGCCGCCGGCTGAAAGTCTCTCTAATAAAGATACCTAACTTATCCTATAGTTATATATCCTGTTACTGTTTCAGGTTTATTGTAAAATGTCCACTCTCTATGATTAATCCACGTGCAATAGACTCACTTTTGAGCAAATGATAGAAATTTTCTACTCTCGCTACTCTCTACGACCAACATGGCACAACACCCAGCATATGCAGTAAATCAATCTTAAATCTGCATTTCCGATGCTACAAGCATTATATTAGCATTATATCCGCATCTTCAATGCTATCTGTTGGAAAGCTGCACTTCAAATGCTATTTAAATGCTTGTAGCATGTAAAAAGCATTTTGAATGCAAAATAGCATTAATGAAGCATTATCATAGCATTGCAGTAAAGCCGCCGTATATTGGGCCAAAAGTGGCATTTATGTTGCATTTAAGGCGATTTAACTGCTTGGTAGGCTGCCGTAAAAAGGCTTTGGAACTTTTTATTGGTTACCTGGGCAGTGCTCTTAAACTCATTGACCAAAGCGCAGTTCAAATCTCTTACAAAACGGAAAACCGAAACGTCAAAACTGCCAAGATCGACATTCAACGTTATAATTAAATATTTTTCAATGCAGCCCGAAGAATCCGCTGAGAAAATGGTTCAGTTTGACCCTTACACCAGTGACCGAGGAAAATCAATTCGTACAGCAAACATGCGCACACTTGATAATACACCAACAACAACGGTTAGAGTAAACAGTAGTTGTGGTATATTTCAAATATAGCCACACCAAACCCCCCCTGGAGGGAGGGGGAACCAATTGTTATTCCACTCCTTCACCCATCTGGCCCGACTTCGTTGCACCTTTTTTCGAATAAGCCCCGGCAGGACTTGAACAGAGCAGGGCACACCATTATTTGCTTCAGTTGGGACGTGAAACGACGCCCGGTGAATCTCAGTCGTTTTATTACTACTATCCCGTTATCGTATTGTCAGCCGGATTTGATGTTCCATCATCACCCGAAAGAAGTCGGATCTTTCGGGTGACACACATCGGGTCGTTTGTTCTTTCCTGTGGCGCTTTGGGAAAGATTTTTCAGTGAGCTGCAATACAATCGAGACAGAGTGGCTCGCTTTTGACGTTCGCATAAGTTCATGAAAGAGATTCCGGAGATGTTTGCTTCCGTCAAACTTTTTCCTAGGACGGAACAGGTTGTGTGAGGAAGATACAATAGTGCCTATAAAGCTATCGGAGCCTGAAAGGGTTCTTTTCTGTGCCAAGAAAGTGGAACGCTCATGCTGCCGTCGTCGACGGGGTAGAATGGATGAAGTTATTTCGTATAGTAAGAATCTAATTATTGAAAATATGCGATGCAGCGAATAGCGAAGAGAGGAAAAAGTTTGAAGTATATAACAGTTGCCGGTGAATCAGAATTATAAACTGAGCTTTTATTTTCCCTGGCGCCTTCAGTTTCAGAACAAGGGTCGCAAATTAAGAAAACGTAGGCAAACGAGTCATGCAAATTGATGTGTTCAGAAAACAAACTCAATAAAAAGTTCGTTTGTTTATATTGATGCTCATGTCTCTTTCTTCTTATTCTAATTTCGGTCTAAAAGCGCTGAAATTTCCACTTTTGTAGTATGTTTAACTAGTGTTCAAGTCACAGGTTTTCACATATTTAGCCAGTATTCGCTGGAGATGGTATGACAGGTGAAATTGTACACACGAGCATGGGCAGGCATCGTGTTTTCAGCTTGTTCGCTTGCAGCCTACGCAAGCGTCGAACGAAAAAGCCAACAGGTGCGAAATTGCGGTATGCAAGCACTTTGCAAAATGCAAAATTATTGCATGCCTTCAGTAGAGCTGCTGTTTCGGCTGTTTTTGTTCGAAAGAAATACGCTGGATATGAAGTCAACTCCCGATAGCCGTGATCGTCTAGTGGTTAGGACCCTACGTTGTGGCCGTAGTAACCCAGGTTCGAATCCTGGTCACGGCAATGTTCCGAACATTGTCACGGAGGGTGGTTGCATTTTTGGTGGAATGATTTCTCTGGGGCTGCTAGGATTTTTTCTTGGGAAAAGAATCATCATAACGACACAACTTTTGATCGTTTTCAGTAGCCGGGTTGATACCATACGAACGAAAGCTAAATTTAACCATATGAAAACAAACATATTGAACTGCGGATTAGAAGGAAATCTCCCCACGGTTTCATTTATGCATCTCACATGGTTTGGTTCTCAGCGAAAAATATTTACGCTCGGGTGGGATGGCAGGTTTTATCAACATGAAATACAACACATAATAATCGAATGTTTTAGTCGGTCGCTGTTTATCGATTCGGCCACTATTGTTGAAAAGAAGGGAACTTGTTTCCTATCTGGCGCCTGTAGTCAAATATAGCTTCGCACTCGAGGAATTGTGAATGTGCATTGTATTTTGCTTTCATCGTCGAAACTGATTCATAAAAGTTTTGATTGAAATCGACTGATGTGGAAATTCAGCGAACTCGTAGAGGGTCTGTGAGCGACTAGCAAAACATAATGCCCCAGTAGCCGTGATCGTCTAGTGGTTAGGACCCTACGTTGTGGCCGTAGTAACCCAGGTTCGAATCCTGGTCACGGCAATGTTCCGAAACACGAACATTGTCACGGAAGGGGTGGATTGTTTTTTATTCTCGTTTTCAAGTTTTTTTATTTAAAGAATATAGAACTTATACCGATATTTTTACATTTGATTATTTGTTCTCGGTTAAAAACATACAGTCATTGGCGAAATGAAGTGCTTACCTTTCATGATTTCAACAAAGTCTTCCTGAAAACTTTAACTTTCCTATTAAACACTATATATACTTAAAAATGATGATTTAATCATACTTTATTATTTTATCACTAGAAATTTATAATGAGCAAACTTCGATTTTACAAAAAAACCTTGTTGTTGAGATTAGCATAATAAGGTGTGACATAAAAAGTGAACTTGTGAATCTTTCGCATGCTCATCAGGAATCACCTCAATTTGTTGAGATTTGACATTTGGATTCAAAACATTTTATTTGTTGTGCTTTTGTAATACGTTCACGTTGTTTTGATATAATTTTCGTATAAATCATGGAAAACGCAGTGCTTTCAAAATCAATTCTTCCAAGTATCGATAAACTGCTGGTTTGAGATGTGGAAAATTGAGAATCGGAGCGGATTATCGCAGGAAAGTACGGTATCAGTAAAGCAGCTGTCAGTAAAATTTGGTTAAAGTACAGAAAACGTACAGGAAACGAAAATCGGATACAAAAATGGAATGGAATATGGAGGAGGTAACGTTATAGTTTGGGGAGTGTTTGCCATGAGCTGGAGTGGGGGCTCTTGTGAAAATCGATAGAATTATGACTGCAGACTCTAAAAATCAACATTCTGCGAGAATATCTCGAGGTATCTTTGATTAAAACAAGACTGGAAAATCAGTTCGTATTCCAGTAAGACAACGACTCTGAAGCATACAGCAAAGATAACCAAATCTTTCCTTCGGTTCATGACGAATCAAACCCATAGGAATGGCCTCCACAAAGCCCGGGTTTGAAACCCATCAAAAACAACTATTTCGAAACCCTCGAGAGAGCCTGGGAAGACCTTGATTCGCAGCACCTGCAAAACCTAGGAGAGTATGCCGAAACGTCTGCTAATTGTACCTAGAAGCCGAAAGGAGGACACATAAGTTACTGAACGCCTTGATAATGCTTTGATTGATCTTGGACAGGAAAGTTAAAGCAGTGGGCACTTTTTTGTCAATGTTAATTTTTTTAACTTAACACGGATACAAGAATGGATACCGTAGTAAAGTAGTAAAATGTGTTTTTATTTATCTTTGATTTAATGTTTACATTTAATTTTTTAACAGGGTAATTGTTTGACCAGAGGGCTCTTCATCTTTGTTATTCTTATGTTCTTTTTATTTGTGGTGTAATTCGTTGTTTGGATATTCTAATTTATATAATATCCTTATTGGGATTGGTTGTCTAATTTCAATAATTTGATAACCTACCTAACTAAATTAACTACAATTTGAAAAACCTAGAAGGGTACCAGGTCCCGAATGACTTGGTGGTCTGATAGATGGCAACGTGTCCTGTACCTATTGATAGTCTCACTATAACGATCTTCGAGTGTTTTAATCTCGCCAGCAGGTGCATCTCAGAAGTTCTTGTCCGAGGAGGTATGTTCAGGATTATCCTGAGAAACTTGTTTTGAACCCGCTGTAGTTTCAGGTGGTGAGTTTTTGCGCAGCTCTCCCAGATCGGCATGCCGTACTCAATAACCGGAGTATGATATGTTTATAGATAGCAAGTTTGTTCTTCAGAAATAATGTAGACTTTCTGTTTAGCAAGGTGCACATAAGCTTCAACAGAACGTTACATTTTGTGACAGTCTTGTCAACCTGTTCCCTGAAGTTCAGCTTGCTATCTAGAGTCACGCCAAGATAGATGGCTGCATTGGTCCATTACACCGTTGTGCCGTTTAGACAAATTTTAACATCCTCAGCCGGAACAAGTCTGAGGCGATTTCGAGTGTGGAAATAGGATGACCTGGGTCTTCTCTGCATTGATGCAGATCTTCCAGTCTGTGAGATACTTCAACAAGAATGGATACCAATATTTTGCGGGCAAATAAAAAAAATACTGTCAGGGAGATGCAAGTAACTCTTCAGCACCTAATAGCCGATCGAAAAATCCGCCGGAAAATTGCATAGCATGGATTGAAAAATAAGCTTGCCCGGAAGTTGCCATACACTTGTAAAGCTAATAAAACCAAAAGGCTTACATTTTCTCTGGAGCATGCAGATAAACCCAAAGAGTAATGGAAGAAGGTTCGACGGACTGATGAGACCATGTTTGAACTCCAGGAGAGGAGCTTCAGGACATATTCAAGGCACGGTGAAATATGGAGGAGGTAACGTTATAGTTTGGGGGTGTTTGCCATGAGCTGGAGTGGGGGCTCTTGTGAAAATCGATAGAATTATGACTGCAGACTCGTAAAATCAACATTCTGCGAGAATATCTCGAGGTATCTTTGATTAAAACAAGACTGGAAAATCAGTTCGTATTCCAGTAAGACAACGACTTGAAGCATACAGCAAAGACAACTAAATCTTTCCTTCGTTCATGACGAATCAAACCCATGGAATGGCCTCCACAAAGCCTGGGTTTGAAACCCATCAAAAACAACTATTTCGAAACCCTCGAGAGAGCCTGGGAAGACCTTGATTCTGCAGCACCTGCAAAACCTAGGGAGAGTATGCCGAAACGTCTGCTAACTGTGTACTAAAGCCGAAAGGGAGGACACATAAGTTACTGAACGCCTTGATAATGCTTTGGATTGATCTTGGACAGGAAAGTTAAAGCAGTGGGCACTTTTTTTGTCAATGTTAATTTTTTTAACTTAACACATTTATACGATTGGTAATTTATTCTTCTTTTTTCTCAGTTATTTATGACTGAAACTTACAATTTACATCTATATACATAAAAATGATTTTCTGTCTGTCTGTCTGAACCTTATCGACTCGGAAACTACTGTGCCGATCGGTGTGAAAATTTGGTATGTTCTTATGATAAAACCCCTCCCTTCTCTGAAAGGGGGCTCCTACGCAAATGAAACACAAATTTCTGCATAACTTGAGATCAATCAAGCAAATGGAACCAAATTTGGCATGTGGGATTTTCTGGAGACAAGAAATGTTTCTATGGTGGTTTGAGATCTCTTCCTCATGGAGGGGGGGGTGGAGGCTCTCATACAAATGAAACTAAAATTTCTGCATAACTCGAGAATTAATAAAGTAAATGGAACCAAATTTGACAAGTACTGGATTTTGGAGGCAAGAAATGTTTCGGAGACCTCTCCTCTGGTAGAAGGGGCAATGGGGGAGGGGGGCTCTCACACAAATGAAACACAAATGTAAACCAGACATGAGAATCATCCCTACTTTTATGAAAATTTGTATGCACGAATTTTTTAGCCGGGAGAAGGTTCTTATGATGGATTGAGACTCCTCACCCGTCTGGAAAGGAGGGGGGGGGGGGGGCTTCCATTGAAATAAAAATACAAACACAAATGAAACACAAATTTATGCATAGCTCGAACTAAAAATGCAAAGGAAACCAAATTAAGCATGTGGGGGTTTTGTAGGCAAATGCTTTTATGGTGGTTTGAGACCCCTGCCTCTTCTAGAAGCGGAGGCTCTCATACACATGGACGCAAATTTCTGCATTACTCGAGAACAAATCAAGCAGATAGAACCAAATTTGCGGCATGTGGGGGGTTTTGGAGACAAACAATTGTTTTACGGTGGTTTGTGACCCCTCTTTTTATCTGGAAGGGATGGCTCTCATACAAATGAAACAGAAAATTCAACATAACTCAAGCACTTATCAAGTAAGTAGAACCAAATTTAGCTTCTAGGGATTTTGAGAGGCAAGATTTTTTCTGATGGTGATTCGGAGACCCTCTACTTTTTGCTTTGGAAGGTGGAGGGAGGGGGGCTCTCACAGATGAAACACAAACTGCAACTCAACATAAGAATTATCTCTACTTTGATGAAAATTTGTATACAGGGTTTTTGAGGCCGGAGAAGGTTCGAGAATCCTACCCGTCTTAAAAGGGGGGGGCTCCCATACAAATGAAACACTGATTTTTGCATAGCTCGAGAAGCATGTGGGGTTTTTTGTAGTCAGGGTTTTTGTAGTCAGGGTTTTTTTCTATGGTGGTTTGAGACCCCTCCCTCTCTGGAAAGGGAAGGGATATCATACAAATGAAACCGAATTTTCGAACCAACCATGAGGAATTCTCAAGAGCAACTAAACCATAAAATGTGATTCCTCAGGTAAGCGGCATGTTCTGATAGAAGTTTGAACCTCTTCTTAGGCAAGAATGGGGATGCGTGAGTTACCTCATTTGCTACATTATGCACCAAGAAGCCAATCTAAGGTTATGTAAACATTCTAACTGACAGGATATCGGCGTAGTTAGAAGATCCAAATGTTTTGCCTATGAAATGCTTCTACGTAGAAAGAAAGACCGTGGTAGAAACTAATGATTCGAGGCTTACATTAAGAAAACAAACACACCTATAGTTTTATTTTGCAAAATGTACACACATTGGCAAACGAAAATATTTTAACAAAACTCATCTTAAAAAAATCATAAAGCGACAGTTCTGTTAAATTTTCGTTCATTTAGTTGCAAGCGTAGTAAGGCTCGCACCGGGTTCAGTTACTAAAACATTGAACTCCTGGCAATATTTCCGATATTTTTTATTCACATTTAGTTTTAAGTTTTACTTAAAAACTATTAAGTTTTTAAAGAAGTTGAAGGAATAATTCGGGGCACTTTATTTTGCCCATGACAATAGTAAAACTAGGTTGATTGTCTTTTTTTTGCCATCAATACACAACAGTGATATTAGAATTAAAAGGGGGGCGAATCAAATCTTTTGGTCCACTTCCACTCACCAAGTGCCTGTCGATCCGCCAAAATTTGGAAAACGTCTGGCGCGTAATGCGATCTGAGCCTAGTAATTTTCAATTTATCTCCGAGAGATGTGTTCTGTAAGTTCAATCGGTAGATACATCTAAAAGTGC
>JASCZW010004282.1:0-37665 GCA_034211315.2 Aedes japonicus | reverse complement strand
TTTTATTCATGTATCCATTTTGATTTTTTTAAAATATTGTTGTTTTGTTCATATATCGATCCTGAATTTCTTAATACTGTTTTTTGTTCATATATCCATGAACCCTACGCGTGGACAAAGTTTCGTAACAATCTGAGACCTTCGACCCAATCTGTATGATAATAAAGAAAAATCCCCCCCATCTTCTCGAACCCAGAATTTTGTTGAATGGGGAAAAAAATACTTATCGATTCAAAGTCAATTAAATACTATTTTCAAAATTGTTCAGGAAAATCTTAAGATATTGAGAAAGAAATTAACACATTGTGTTTAATGATATTTTATCCAAGCAATAAAACATCGAGTAAAAATTTAACGTTTAGTGTAGTAACATTTATAAAAATGTGTTCTTAAGTTGTCACTTTCCTTCTAGCTTTCAGAAACATTCTAGGTCCAGTTTATGCCTTTGCACATTAATGCTTGAAATTTCTATCCAGAACACAGACCTGAGAATAATGTTAAACACCAAAGCGATGGGCAAGAGTGTAAGACTTGTATTTGTACCACCTACACACCGACATGAAACTCAATCTTCACTATTGATCAAGAATCCGATTGATATGTTCAGCGATCCCATCTGTCAAAGCCTATGGAATCATGTTATCTAGATCGAATAAATGTGTCCAGAATTGCTAGGACAAGGAACTTCTTATTAAGTTCCCAAGCATGTTCGTGGCTTCAATGAACGATCTCATTGAACACGAAGATAGATGTCAGTAATATGATTTGATCAGAAATATTAAGACATTTTCTATTGTCATTCATGTCGGTTTGTCGGTGGTAAAATTTCACCCAAAAACGGATTTAAAACACCCACCTCTGCTACTATAGGAAGTTGTTTTAGGGTGGGTACATCGCAGAAAAAAGCGCCATGAATGACAATAGAAAATGTCTTGATATTTCTGTTCATGTCGGTTTGTCGGTGAAATTATTTTGAAATTACTCATCTTTTTGGCAGCGGCATATATGTAGCTGTCGAAGGCAGGGGCTCTGCGCCGCTGTCAACCACATACAGATGCACCATAGTGCACATGGTTTTGACAATTTTGGACATCTGACAACTGGAATCGACAAAAAAAAATCATTAGAACCTAGCTGACAAACGTAAACAGTTGTTTTTTCGTTGAATTGGCCGATTTTGGCAACTTTCCTGATTAATGCACCACAGCTATTTCGAAGAACAAAAGTTCTATTCGATAGAATTGGAAGCTTACATGGGTAGATTTTGCATTACGAGAAGTTTACGGAAGAAGTTCCCTGGGCACTGGCAAAACCTTGAGGTAGTTTAACTTCAATTACTAGGTCCCAGGGCTGGTCTGGTTCATTACCATTTTGGAAAGAAGCACACTAGTGTTGCCAGATCAGGGGAAATGCAGCCCAAAAGTGCTTCTGGTAATCCTCTAGTACTTCTTACCGATAAATATTATAGTTCTGAGATGGCGATCAATGGTCAAGTACAGTATTTGCAAATAGAAGAAATGCTGCATTTGATCATATAGAATCAGTTGAAATAGTTTCAAATCAAATCAAAACAAACCAGCACACTTTTGGAAAGCATTACCAGATAGGGGAACTGTTCCATTATTCATCTCATGATCCATTTTCATATTAATCGGAAATGTAGGTTTGATGTATCAATCAATTGATTCCGTTTGTGGCTTGCTTCCAACAACAATTAAAAAGAATTAAAATTAACAATGAATAAAAACAACGAAATCAGAAATGAGATGAAAATGGGAATGGTAACCCTAGATGTTATACTTTTATCGAAATCTTTTAGCGTGAAGCGATTTTGCTTATTTAATTTTAGGAACATTCTAGTTTTGAAGACAATGGATTCCGGTTAAATATTGTTAGCGGCGTGAGTGATCGAGTGAGCACAGAAAAAAACAATAAATCTCTCAGCGGAAGATACGAAAAAAGATACTAAAAGTGGAACAAAAGTAGCAGGATCAGCAAGGAAACATCAAACATTACTGGTGAGATCCAAGCAATTATAAATAAATACGAATAACATACTACTAATTACGTGCCATGATCGTAACAGAACAAGTTGCGATAATGGAAGTGTAAATATAGTACAAATATCCAATTGATATAAGTATTGTGTTTATGCGGGGCTTGTTGTAAGTGAAAGTGACCTCGGAATGGACGTGAGTGACCAGGCATTATGAAATGAGTCACTGGATCTCAACAGAGCTATCACCTTTCAACACCCGGGCTAAAAATGTTTACAGTTTGTGATTAGAATAAAAGCATGATAGCTGCAGACATTTTTCTTCCATAAAAGCACTGCCGGACAGTGGGAGTTAGATTGTACACACACACACACACACACACACACACACACACACACACACACACACACACACACACACACACACACACACACACACACACACACGAGAAGTTTACGGAAGAAGTTGTTGTTTACATTTGCCAGTTAGGCCCTAATGAAAAATATTTCTCAAAATATTTCCCACCGAAACAAATCCATCAATGATGTAGAATGAAAGACATGAAGAGAAAGTATTGAAAGTTCCGTCAGTGTACGGCAGGTGACGGAACTTTCAACACTTTCTCTTTCTGACTTTCATTCTTGCAAAAACATTAATGTGCTCTCTTGGTATGGTGATGAGCGAACATTTCTTTCTACATCATAATCGTTTCTCCACGCACGGAGAATACAAAACATAACAATTAAAGTATGAAATCTATCAATGCCAAAGCACGACAGGCATGACAAAACAAATCAACTAATTCTGTCACACTCGCGTCGTTTCCTATAATGACGTGACGATGCGCACATTTGAAAGTGTTGAATGTTAAAAAGAACAGATTGATACATTCATCGTAACCATATGTTCATCACATTGATACTTAAATCCATGTGAGCTACAGCGAAATCCTTAATGATTGCCCCCCTGGTATCCGTGTACTTGTCGAATCGCTCTCCCCATGTCGATAGAACCAAGGTGACTCTAATACCTTAGGTGATCTTTTTTCTTCAGTTGGTAGAGAAGACGGGTGGAGTAGCGGGGAATCAACTGAGATTTAGCAGTGGAGCGAAAGAATAAGGAATTCTCAATAGTGTATTACGCACGTAATGACAGCTGTTGATTGCATGTTTGCCTAGGAGTGAAGAGTTATATATTAATGTAAACAGAATGGACTAAACGTTTTGTTTACATACATTAGCACGTGCACTTTTTCCCCGAAATATTGGTAAACAAACCTTGCAGCCTGACGCTTCATATCCTAATGGCCTGGCAATGTGAAACTAATCATCTCCTTAACTCGTTTGGTTCAAAATGGAACTGCGAGTTTGACATCATACACACACGCACACACACACACAAAAAACCGCAGTGGAAACTACCATTTCAAGGGTTAAATTAAGCGGATACACCAACAATTTTCACATGACTATAAATGTGTTTGATTTCACCATGCCTGCGATAGGATCAACCGTGGTGCGGTTGATATTAATATAAACATGACAGACCAAATATACCACAAATGTTGAAGGCTGTACCATAAACGTAGTAAATTTGACTGAAATTTCATGGTAGTTTTAAAAATAGGCAAAGTCGGGTAATATCAAGGGTAAAATGGTAGTTTTTACTTAGGTTTAATCGAGTAAATATATCAAGATAAATATGGTCATGTAAATAAATATACGAAGCAAACAAATTTAAATATGTTAAGACAGACAAACATCCAAAACACTCAATTCAAATATTTCTTAGTTGATAGTATCGCCACAGGTAGTACGTATAGCCGATTTTCTTACGTTTGACGTTAACACACTACTGCCATCTGTTCAGCTTAATCATCCATCACAGTGTGCACAACAGATGGCGTTAGTTTTTTTAATGGCGATGATTTGTAGTGCAAAATGTTCGATGTGTTATGTCTGTTTGTCAGTGATATAAATGTAAATAAAAAAACGAATATGGGTTAATATAAAATTTTAAACATTTTCATAGAAAAACTCGCACTGTTACGCTCTTTAATGATAATTGTTTATGCTGGTGATCAAAAATTATGCAGAAAAAAGTCAAAACTACCAATTTTAAAACGAGTTTTTCTCCTAGAGGAGACAAAAGGGGACAAACAATTTTGGAAAAATTTTGTAGATGGAAGTTTGTACTTTCAGTTCACGTACTCTGTGTTTGCAAATATTTGCAAATACGGGAATAAGATACTTACAAAAACGTATTTTTTACACTTCAACCGCTACAACTTTGTTTCTACAATAACTAGCAACTATCTTGTATATTCAAATGAATGTCATTTTGTACCCTAAAAGACATCTCTGCAGTTTTCAAAATCAAATTGAAATAAAAAAGTTACAGCAAAAATAAAATGTTATTTTAAGTCTCACCCTAAGGAAAGTCAGAAGAACTGTTATAAAACGATACGTAGATGAGATAGAAGTTAAATTTCTTCAGCAAAGTTTCATTAAATTAAAATATCTACAATTCTGTAGAAGCAAAAAATACTCTAAATCATAAGAATAAAAAGTTGAAATTTTTACTACTAGTTACCTAGTTACTACTGGGCTGCAAAATGGTCAGTCGACAACTGTGATGGAGCGTGCGTCCCCGCAACATAGCTCTGGTCCTCACAAGTTCCTACCTCACGCCTCCACGAGTCATATGATCACAAAAGACTGCCAGCTGAAACATGGAGACGCTGGTTGGCGTAGCCTGGGCAATGTTGTCAATCTGACAATAGCGAAGTGAGGGGGTGCGACCGGTAAATCATAGCATAATCTTCCATTCTCATATCTTTCAGGTCTCACAGGTCATCAGGTATCATAAAATAATTTAAAATTTAAAATTCATTTTTTTTTCTCATGGCAGTCATACATTGCTTAAATTTTCTGGTTCATAATGGATGCGCAAGTTTGCCTACAATTGCAACAAAACAGCAGTCGGCACACTTGTAATTTTCAGTTTATTTTATTATATCCCTTCACTATATATATTATCTTATAGGACATTGTTTATTCATAGCCATTATCATTCATCTCTATCATCTTTATCATTATTATTATCATTTTTATCATTACTTGTGTTTTCGTGATTTATGTTCTAACATTAATATTTGGTTTTTATAATTTCACCTTATAGGTTATACATACTTTTAATTATTTTGTCCTTTATGTCGAATTATCATTATGATTGAGAAGTATCTAGTACCTTGATTAGAAGAAGCTGCAAAGGAATCTATGGTAGGATTTTGTACTTATTACCTAATGTATTTTTCATTTCCTGTTTGCGAATAGACCTTTTTCCAAATCTGAGCTGCATCGCTGCATCGATTCGTGCAGCGCTGTTTGCCATTCGGCTAGTGTCTGATGTTACAATTCAATTTTTGGCAATTCTGTATCATGACTCACAATATCATTATATTTGATGATAGTGTTTTATTGATTTTACTTCATAGATGATTTAACCATTGCTTATTGATTTTTATGTCCATTTGTCTTTAACACTTTGTCAATTAAATCTTCCCTGCTTTCCCAACACAGGAGCAATAACTATTAGGCCAGCAAAAATAAAAGTGGATTGCTGTTATAAAACCAACATAAAGCAGCAAATAGTGACCATGGCAACAGTAAATTAAAATGTATAAATGTTAGTTCTGTAACATTTATCAAACTTTTTCAGGATATCACAAATCAAGATTTTGGTGAAATGCTGCTATCAGTGAAAACGAACGAAAACGCGCTCATGCGCGAACCACGGAACTCTACACTAAAACACTTGACTACATTTCTTGCATTTCAGGATCAACCGAATGGAGAACGTATATAATAGATATGAATGATTGTATTATTTTTCATTTACATAAATATATACACTATTATATAAATATTTCATGGGAATAGGAGGGACCATCAGGGCACCCGATTGAAGCACTCTGGATGGGGAGAGTGGAAATGCCAACTCCCCATTGCTAACAGTTTGTGAATAGAGGGCGGGCTCTTCTCCCCGCCCATTGGGGCATCCTCATGTTAGATGGCTTGTTCTTTTAACCAATCTTGAACAGTCTTGCTGTTGGAAGGAGATTCTTTATATCCCTGTGGATACGTATAAGTGATGTTGCCTATCGATCCATCCAACCCCTTTTTGGCCCTTCATACAATGACATGACTAGGATAATCAGTGGTTATTAAAGCTTGATCAAGTCTAACAGAGAGGAGAGCCTATTGCTGTCGGACGTAGTTTCCGTGCTACAATGGGTGGTAGTACATATCATACATCATATCATACTAGTTACCTAGTTACTACTCAAACCAAAAGACAGATTTTATTTTTAAAACTTCCCGAAATTTGTCCATTCGTACCATAGTGCACATTTGGTTTTATAAGGTATGCATAAATCGCTAACATAGATAACTTCTGGCTGTACACAGAAACAAAAGCGTTCACGAAAATAAAAATGGACCGTGAACTAGTTCACGTTTTCAGGATTTTTACCTTAAAACGTGATTCAGTTCACGGTGTATTTTTGCTTGTTCTCGAATTCATGACTGCAGTTCACGGATCCGGGCACGGTTTTTTTTCCGTGTAGACTCCATGAAGTACTATAAAGAAGAACCAAGTGCAGTTAGATACAGTAATCATAAATGTTCCGATGAAATTTCAGTCTGTTCTTGTGGAATAAGTGTTAGCTGAGTGTTAGGTATGAACATTTCAAGTTCAACGCGAATGACCGTGGCCATCTATCAAGGCACAGCTGCTCCTTATGCAAGTCAAGAATCATGTTAAGTGTTAATATTACAACTGTCGTTTATCGGTAAAAATTGGCTTGGAAATGCACCTCCCTCCAGCTCCTTTGCTCCATTCAGTCTTCATCAGAATGTCCTTAAGTCTGAAGTCATCCTCTAACAGGTGGCCAGAATAAATTTTGCCTGATCCGGTTTTCAGATCACCGCTATCTCCACACACTTTCACCCACAAATCTCATAATTTATCATTTTCCAGAAAACGAAACATAGGGAATGTGTCTCTTGACTCAGCCTAAAGGGCGATACGGTCAAAATTTGGTCAATATCAACTTGACGTATTTCTTTCAATTTTCCATTTAAAAAACCTGAACACCCCTCATTTTGAAGGTGTGTGTGTGTGTAGAATGTTGCTCCTATTTTGATTTTGGAATTCACTCTTCAGTTGTCAAAATGCCGTCCAAGCAAGAAGAGCAGCGTATCGAAATTTTGCTCGTGCATCGCGAAAATCCGAGCTACTCGCACGCAAAGTTGGCAAAATCGCTAAAAGTTGCCAAATCAACCGTTACAAATGTAATTAAAGTGTTTGGGGAACGTTTGTCGACAGCCAGGAAGTCTGGATCGGGGGGAAATCGAAAACCGGAAGCCGCTGAAACGACAAAGAGAGTTGCCGGTAGTTTCAAGCGAAACCCTAACCTATCTCTCCGAGATGCCGCAAATAAGCTGGGTGTATCGTCTACAACCGTGCATCGAGCCAAAAAACGAGCCGGACTATCGACTTACAAGAAGGTAGTGACTCCAAATCGCGATGATAAACAAAATACGACGGCCAAAGCGCGATCCCGGAGGCTGTACACGACGATGCTGACGAAGTTTGACTGCGTGGTAATGGACGACGAAACCTACGTCAAAGCCGACTACAAGCAGCTTCCGGAACAGCAGTTTTATACGGCAAAAGGAAGGGGAAAGGTAGCAGATATTTTCAAGCACACGAAACTGTCAAAGTTCGCAAAGAAATATCTGGTTTGGCAAGCCATCTGTACCTGTGGCTTGAAAAGCAGCATTTTCATAGCTTCCGGGACTGTCAACCAAGAAATTTACGTGAAAGAGTGTTTGAATAAACGTCTGCTGCCTTTCCTGAAGAAACACGGTTGTTCCGTACTGTTTTGGCCGGATTTGGCATCTTGCCCTTACGGTAAAAAGGCCATGGAGTGGTACGCCGCCAACAACGTGCAGGTGGTTCCCAAGGACAAGAACCCTCCCAACACGCCAGAGCTCCGCCCAATTGAGAAATACTGGGCTATTGTCAAGCGGAACCTAAAGAAGACCAAAAAAACTGCCAAGGACGAGCAGCAGTTCAAGGCAAACTGGCTTTCTGCGGCGAAGAAGGTGGACAAGGTGGCTGTACAAAATCTGATGGCAGGGGTCAAGCGTAAGGCCCGGCAATTCGGATTTGGAAAAGCGGAAGCCTAACTGAATATTTTTCCTGAATTTTATACTAATTGAACTTGAAAAAGAAATTCAATTTGATTTTTTAAATAAACGATTTCACCGATTTACACGCGTTTTCCCTTGACCAAATTTTGACCGTATCACCCTTTATTATGCAACCATGCGATCACATTTTTCATTGTAACCCATAAAATGTTTAAGCTGTAGGCGAGATTCAACTAGTTATACACTTGCAAAGATAAGTTTGATATGATATGTTATAGCATGTATCAGTAAAAATTGCACAACTATTTTTAACATGCCATAAACTTTCGAGAGATGTGGATTTAATGTCGGTCTGTAAGCACCAAATTGGGTCTATTCGTGGATGCAACTTCGTCCCATTCGATGGATTTATTACTAAATGCAGCCTTTGTACGGTTTTTTCTAATTTTATGAATTCAGGCATTGTAAGCTGTACTTAATACAACATTTTACAACACAAACTAAAGTAAAAATGCCTTGAAACACTTATATGATGTTCATATATGATTTGATCATATTATAATAGTTACGAACATACAAAAAAATATGTCTCCAACATTGGGTCTACGATTTTCTTGTAAAATCATTGTTATTTTAGCTATGTGAACAGTTAGTTTGTAACGTGTAACTATTTTCTGCACATCCAGACTGCATTACTTGCTTTATCGATTCAATTAAGCCAAGTTTAGATCACTTGAAGATCGTGTAGATCAACTGTTCAGCATAACCAGTGAAATCGTGATGCCCCAAAAGTTCAAGAAATCGAAAATTACGCCGAGGTGAACAACTATAAGATGATTAATATTTTTCTTCGGCCTGATCTTGTCGTTTCCGCGATTTCGTAACCCGGACGCAGAACATCTCACCATTTTAAATTTTCAAAATTTACCGCCCAAAGTTTGAAAATTGTTGCAACTGACTTCGATGTATCCAACCGATTCTAAGGTTTAAATTTAGCCTGATCGGAGTTTTCCGTTGCCGTTGCCGTTCAGCTTCCGTTATCATTGTGTTTGGACCATTATTCGAAGCGCCACAAACTTAAACCCCGTTCACATTACAATCTATATTACGTGATATAGAGTGTCTTGATATCAAATGCCATACACATTATTTCCAGTGAAAACTAGATGTATAGATGTTGATATCAAGATAGTCTATATCACGTAATATAAGCTGTAGTGTGAACGGGGTGTTAAGCAATCGCACGAAAGTAGACAACAAATTGACAACTGCTGTACTGTTTATTCTGCCGATTTTGTTTACACTCTATCGAGCTAGCCTTGATTATGTAAGCCGTGGATGGAACAATCTAGTTCACTGCTTTTTTCACCGTTTGAAGTAAGCGAGCCAGTTTTGCTTTGGATACGGGATACTTTTTCGTCATAGTTTAACGATATCAACGACCTAGCTGAATGATCCCTCCAATATCAAAACACGGAGACATTCCCGAAATTTAACCAAGATTTTGTCGAAGTACCTCGTTGAGATGAAAAAGCGTAGTTCAAATCAGCAATGGGACTCATCCCTCGACGATTTATTCAGGCAAAAAATGTATCCCAATATAAAACGTCAAATTGAAATACTGAAGCACACAATGACACTCCAGGCTAATTGAATTTAACAGTAGCTTTTTCTACGCCCCTCCGTTCACCGACCGAATGAAAAGCGAAAGGTAACTTTTTTTTTCCCCCGAAACACCATTAGATTGGGTACTCATAATTTAATGAGTCCCACGGCTGAACGGCAAACGCGCTTCGTGTGCGTGTGTGCTAAATTTAGCAAACGATTGTACTTGACAGCCGGTTCCATTTTGTTTGCTGTCAACTGCAAATGTGCGCGAGCAATTTGTGTTTTGTGTTCGGTGAAGTCCTGAGTCAATATTTAAAATCCAACTAGGGATTCTAAAGCCATACGGTGCTGGATGGCTTACGCAATTATTTTGAGCAATGAAAACTATGACTTTTGAATGCGCCATGCCTGACATGGCAGACGTGCACTTTGGGTGATTCAAACGCCCTTCTGATTCCCTCGGTTCGGTGTCAGAGTGAGGAGCACTCACGAGATTCTGACAGCACAGCACTAGATTATGTACGCATCAACGAGCCCACAGGGGAGCACAACACAACAGAGCTCCTGAAAGCAATATCGGTGATGATTTGAGCCAGTGAATTGAAACGTAGATCTGCTCTGAGTCAGCTCCGACATGTGATATGAGCCTTCACAATGGAGCAAAACCGGCAGACAGGAAAGCTTTTTGTCCGTTTGACCTAGATCCTAAGGAACTTTGTCGGATGCGTGGATGCAGGCAAAACGACGTTAATCAATTGACCTTCAGCAGCAAAGTTGATCATGCGAATTAATCGAAATTTATAAAAATCATAAAATTGATAGAATCACTTGAAATCGAATTGAATTCATCACAATCACATACATTGATTACCACATACATTGATTTTAATTCATCAAACTACATCTAAATTTAACAGCAAAAGAAATAAAAAAATCCATTTGAAATACAAAATTTATTTATATTTCAAATTTAACGTTTTTGCAGGTTCGTTCAAATTAATTTAATAAAATCATCAAAATAATCAACAGGAATTATGACGAACGCCAAAGTAGGAATCACCCAGCGCTGGTCACGCCACTTACAACTTACCTTCTCAGAATTTGTGAGTCGAATGAATGAGAAGTAATGGCAGCTTCTGTAGTGTTGGCTTGTTGTGACTGGATATTCTGCACTCCTCAACTACCAGGCGAATATGGATGCGAATATATTTACACCACTACACAATCATAACCTCAGATAGTTCTTTTGGTAAGAGTTAAGTTTAACCAAACCGGAAGCGGCGGGTGCAATTTCCGGTCCGGTCGAAGGAATCTTTCGGATTGAAAATTTTCGCGACTTCCCTGGGACATAGAGGGCCTCATTACGAGTACCACTTCACGGGTGAAAACGAATAGCGAATCAAATGGGAACCACTGTCTTTAGTACGGATGGTGACATAAGGCTCAGAGTATCATTGTACTTGCTACATAAAAAACGACTTCATGCATTTTCACAATTAATAGCTGTAATTAGTACAATTAGGACACTAAGTTTCGAGTTAGCAATAAATTAGTTATGAAAGCAAAAAGCATAAAATGCTGTGCATAAAACAGGAAAACACATAATAATTTATCCGAATTTATCAATGCCAACGCACATCATACCGTGTGGGGTAGTACGGATATAAACAGTCGAGGGGAGTGCTTATTGGAATATCTCTCTTCAAACAATATAGACATATGCAATAAGGGAAAATGAACCTACCTTTTCAAATGCTATCAGACAAGAAGTCTTCGGATTTGATATCAGCAATAGGCACTTATGAACGTATTACAAAGCAAAGTCTCTGGAGGAAACGTCATTGTCGGATCATAGACACATTGTGTTCGAATGGGAGTGGGTGGAACAGGTCAATCATATTTTGAAATCCGAGGAAAACAAAATCGGGGATCAATACGCACAATATTTAAACTCGGAGTTATTTACAGAAGGTGGAAAAGATTGATTCAGTTCAGAACAACTATTTTCCCAAAAAGGTAAATGACACGATTTTAAATTCTTTCCATATTAGTTGTCCTATCAAGGAATCGTCTTCTAACAGGATGTTCCGTGGTAAACTCTAAGTTGAACGTCTGCGTAAAACATCTCGTGAGAAGTTGTTTAATAAAGCGAAAAGAACTCTCAGATTGACTCTATAGAGTGCCCTTACTGAGTACAATAAAGAAAATAAGAAAATCTAAACGAAGATCCTGGGTCTAACGTGTGAAACATACAATAGTCCAGAAGTCGCAAGATCAGAGGGCTCTGCAAAAGGATCATAGCGATTGAACTTGGGAATCTTGTAATGAGGATGGAGTTTTACAAAAACCTTAGTGAATGTTGAAGCTGGGATTATGAAATATATTTTCCTGGATCACTTGTGTGTAGATCCAATCAGAGATGGATCACTAAGGTGAAAAAAGTTCTATTAAGGACATCCCCAAAAGTCTGTTAGAGCGAAAATTGCCAAAATGACTTGGCTGACAAATGTTAAATTCTGAAACACTTTTTACTACACTTCATGAGCAAATCTCATTTAATTTCACTGATGAGCTTGTCTCGACAGACAGGCACTTACAGACTTCTTCTGGTGCTCTAGAGTGCCTGACTTGCTCGATAATTGGAAGAAGTCTGTGTTAGCAGATGCAAATAGGCTTCATTCGTCAAAAAGATAAGTCATAGTGAATTAAATGGAATTTGTCGCAAATTTAGCGAAAATTTAAAAAAGTGTTTCTAAGGTTTAATTTTTTATTTTTTAAAAAAGTGATCAAACGAAGTTAAATTTTAAATTTCCTAGTTTCCTCAATCACAATCGTTCTACTAATACGCTCAAAAAAGTTTTTTTTAAAAACAGTGTTTTAAAAAAAGTGAAAGTGACAAAATGCGTTGAGATCTTTTCAGCCTTACAAATCTGCAGGAACGGACGGGATATTTCCCCCAGCATTACTTTCCAAAATGAAGGGAAGCAGTGTTGATCTCGGCCACTAATTGAGATTTTTAAGGCAAGTTCAAGACTCAAATTCATATCTCCAACTTCATGGACAAGTAAAAGTTATCTTCATACCTACATGAAGAAAGCAGACAAGTATCCTAAATCATACAGAATTCATTAGTCTTCATCAGTCCCATTAAAGACTATGGAAAAGTTCTGAATGATTATGCATCAATTCAAATTACATAAACAAGCATCCACTATTCGAGTTCCAGTTTGCTTACCAGTCTGGTAAGTCAACAGTTACGGCACTGCATAGTGGTTTCAAAAGAGAAAAGTTTCATTTGCAAAAGAAGTTATACTTGTTCTTCAGATATTGAAGGAGCTTTCGACAACGCTTTCCTATTCATCTATAGCTCGTGCCATGAAGAAAAGGAACTTTGACATGAACATATCAACTGGTTCACCATGCCTGCAAAAAAGAGAAATCACTTCAGAGCTTTCGGGAAGTTCGTCTATTACAATACGGGCAACGAACGGTTGTCCCTGGCGAGGAGCCTTCACCACTTGCGTGGTCCTTAGTTGCAGACGAGCTTCAAGAAGCCAGATGGCAAGACTTCGAGGTTGTAGGTTTGCAGACGACATAGTCATTATAGTGAGGGGAAAATTTTGATAAATATCATTTCTGCAGAAAAGAATGCAATGGCCCCCAAAATTTACCCAGTCTTGGTGTAGTCAAGGAGGGCCTTAGCACAATCCAGCAAAAGTAGTACTGTACTTTTCACTAGAAAAGGAAGTTTAGCTTCAAAAGTTGTCTCCAGCTAGAGGATTAAAGATCCATCTTAGTGAACAGGTTAAATACTTACGAGTGATACTGATGCCAAACTGAACTGGAATGCTCACTCGAGTGTGTGATCGGTAAGGCAACCAGTGCTTTCTGATTTGCCTAAAACATTTGAGAAAATGGGTCTAAGACCAAAAATGATAATGGATTTATACATCCATAATATTGTCTCTAAATATCGTATGCTTCTCTTGTGTGGTGGCCAAACAAAAGAGGCTATCGCACAGAAAAAGCTACAAAACTTCAACGGCTAGTATCCATTGCTATAACGGGAGCGATGCACAGCACTCCATCAAATGTTGAATGCACCTAAATCTGCTGCCTTTGCACAACATGTACAACTAGAAGCAGAAAAGAGCATATTAGACTTAACGGTTGAAAACTTTCATACCCAGGATTTAGTTTGTCACCTGAGCATTTCACAAAGCTTTCAAAATGGGTCAGTGATGTACATGAACGGAGACTGATGAAACTCAGGGAAAACTACGACATTCCTTACAACATATGTGAAACGTCACGTATAGATTGGGAAGTCGGAGGTCCCACTGTTCGTCGTGAGCTCCCATAAAATTCTTCACGGATGGCTCAAAAATTGGAACAAAAACGGGAGCAGAATCTTCGGCCCTGGGGTAGAAATCTCAGTGGCGATGGGAAACTATCCAACGGTTTTCCAAGCGGAGATCTTTGCTATAATAAAATGTTAACGTTTGTCTGAAGAGAAAATATAGATATGCAAATATTTGTATTTTTACAGACCAAGCGGCACTCAAAGCGTTAAGTAATTATAAATGTACATCCAAACTTGTCTGGGAATGCATTCTTTCATTGCGAAAGGTGTGCCAAGAGAACTCGGTAAATTTATTCTGGGTTCCGGGACACTGTGGGCATTGAAGGCAATGAAAGGACGAGACGAGCTTGCTAAACAAGGTTCAAATGCACAGTTTATTGGCCCAGAACCATTCTGCGGTATATCATACTGTGCCATAAAAATGGAATTCAAAATCTTGGGAAGAGCAAAGGTGATGACCTACCAATTGGTTGGTCACCACAAAGTGTTCTCAAGCGAAAAGGTTTATAATTCCAAATTTGCAATTAGTAAAAAGCTTCTGGAGCTCAATAAGCGAGTTCTTTGTACCAATACTGGCCTGGTAACTGGACATTGCCCGAGTAGATATCATTTGAAAAACATTGGCCAGATTCAGAATGATATCTGTCGTTTCTTTAACATGGAACGTGAAACCTCGGAACATCTGCTTTTGCAGTTGTGATGCTGTGTACAAGAGCAGACTTAAATTTCTGTACAGTGGCTATATGCAACCTAAAGAAATTTGGACTGCAAATCCTGGGAAGGTGGTGGGTTTATAAACTCAATTTTGCCTGACTGGGAGACGCGTCAAAGGGCTGGTCACTTGACAAATGGTGATCTAGCTTTAAGATGCGAATTAGTAAAGTAAACAGGGGTATATCACAAAAGTTCAACTCAGTGGAAGATTCTACGACCCAAAAAAAAAAAAAAAAAAAATCAACATCTATGAGTAATAGCATTACGAAATCCAAGTTAAGAGTAATTTAACAATTGAATAATTTTACAACATTAGTTTTCAGTAAAATCCATTATAACACAGTTGAGAAGATGAGCATTTTCGAAAATTGGACAAATAAACAGAGAAAAATTGTCATTTGGACCAATTTGTATCCACTTTTATCTTCTATTAAAGTGCACTATTCACTTTCACTTCTACAAATACAGTTCATATCATTAGATATCATCATCATCATCATACTTCTACAAATACATATTTCAGTACTCTGCTTCGTGTTAAACTGAGCACTGACGAAGTCTGCAAGAATCAGACGAAAGAAGTATCTGTCGACGCAAAAGTTATACAAACATAGTGGAATTGAAAGGATTGAAAATTTAAGTGAAAACTAGTAAACAAATGTACTCTTAAGCGCTAGAACAATTTTAAAGAAACATTAATTCATAATCAAAAGTATAAAATTAACAATAACAACTGAAAATTGAATCCTGGTGAGTGTGAGCTGTATAGTGGAATACCTGTAACTATAAAATGAGACGCAAGATTAGGAATTTCCATATAATTTCAACTACCTTTATTGCTTATCTTGACAGATACGCGTATTTCGGCAACAATGTGCAGATTTCTTCAGTGCCGTGTACTAATAGTATGCTAACAGTCGAGTATTAGTACACGACACTGAAGAAGTCTGCACATTGTAGACGTAATACGCGTATCTGTCAAGATAAGCAATAAAGGTAGTTGGAATTATATGGAAAATACTAATCTTTCTTCTCATTTTCTAGTTAAATACAAAAATTTAATCAGAAAATCTAACATCTTCTAGTTGCACAATGTACCAATGAAATTTAAACAAACAATAAACGACAAATGAAACTCTGATAATTTAAGAGCAATGATTGTCCCCTACGAAAGCTTGGGACCTGAAGATTGAATAAACACCAAAATTCAAAGCAGTTAATGCAACTGATTAATTTGACAAACGATGATAAAAAAATAACGGTTGAAAGTCGAAATACTATAGAAATGGAACAGAAAGAATGAAATAAGAAGAACATTAAAAATATACAAATATATGATACTAATGTACAAGAATGTATAAATATATGAAAATAAATAAACTAAGATTCACAATCAGTTCACAATGTTTTGAGATACAAAAGAACACATTTAAACATGAAATATAAGAAACCAATAATAAAAGTACAAAATAAAAATAACTAGCTTAAACTAACAATAAATAATTAAACTAAAAATTTTTAAATCTATATCTAGCAACAAGGTGTTAGAAAAAAAAAGAACATCGAAAGTGAAAATTCAAAGGTTCAATAAGTTCTAAATGATATTCATAAAATAACAACTAGTAACCACATTATTTAACAATGGGCATATTAAAAAAAGGAATCGCAAATTTTCATTTTAAAACAAAAGCTCTAAAGCTACAATTACAAACCTCAAATCAAAATTACAACATGAAATAAACAATTACTCCAAGTGAGTAGTGAGAGACATCAGAGTGACATGAAATGTTCACAAGAACCAAATACTACCAATTAATTTTTTTAGAATGTCTGCATAGAAACATATTCAGTAAGAATCATAAGATTCGGTAATTTCAAACCGAAGGTAAGTAAAAGGTTGAGTGTTTTTTCAAAACATAATAGAAAATTTGGATTAATTTTGATATCAAATGATGACCAAAGATTGAAAACTGTGTTTTTATTTTATAGTTCATTTATAGTTCGTTTTATAGTTAGAAATTAACTACAAATAATTACAAGAAACAAATAAAACAAGAAAAAAACCTTAATGTTTTCTTTTCTAATGTGGAATTATAAAAACATAAATAAGGTAAAATCAAATTGAAAAAAATAAAGATCACCAAGTTTTTAAATATTGAACTAAGTCAAAAAATGACAATGATAAGAAAAAAAATTGGAAGTTGATAAGAATAAGATAATCAAATAAATCTAAAATTTTAAATGAGAACATTAAATTCAAAAATAATGATAAATACTGAGAATCAAAAACTTAAATTCAAAATGATAAGTTAAGATGATTGATTTTGAATCAACAAAAATATAAATCATATATAATTTTTTTTATTTAAAATGAATAATTATGAAACCTAAAACAACTACAAGGCAATAAAAACAAATCCTTAATTTTAAAAAATCAAAAGACTTCCAATTAAGAAAAAAACCATTTTAAAGACAATTTTAAAAAAATAATTGAATTATTGCAAACAAAAATATTTCCAGATGAAAATCAAAGGAAACTTTCTGAAACTGTAAAAAGACATAAAATAAAACATACCCATTATGTTTCAATCAGTTCGTTTATTTGTTAGGCTCAGGCGTGTATTACACTTTGCGGAGCCGATATTCAATATTGTAATTAACATTGCTTTAATTTTCGATTCTAGTAAAAGTTGGGTGCCAATTACTTTTGGCTAGCTCGACGTTAATGGGTCATATTATCGTTTGGAAGGGGCTATGCAGAAAACTTATTTCGGGTACTAGTTGCTGCTCATGGTTGTGACAACTACCAAATCCTGGTCCCTGTAGTCCATTTCAGGAACTAAGCCGCAGTAAATAAAATATCTATAAAATCAATAATTTATAATTGCAAATTATCGTTGGAAAAAAAGTGAATTTAGAACAAACAATAACGATAGACATTAAAATTGTAACGATTTCAACAAAAAATTACTTGCAAATAGTTGAAAACATGGGAAAGGAAGAAGGACAGAGAATAGGAAACTCATATATATATATATATATATATATATATATATATATATATATATATATATATATATATATATATATATATAAATGAATTTCTGTCTGTCCGTCTGTCTGAACCATATATACTCGAAAACTACTGAACCGATTGGCGTGAAATTTTGTATGGAGGCGATTTTGAGGCAGGAGAAACTTCTTATGAAAGTTTGAGACCCCTCCTTTTTCTTGAAGAGGGGGGCTCCCATACACATGAAACACAAATTTCTACATAATTCGAGAACTAATCAAGCAAACGGATAATTCAGCATGTGGGAATTTTTGTAAGCAAACAATATTTTTATGGTGGTTTGCGACCCCTCCCTCCTCCTTTTCAAATTCAATTGAAATATCTGCATAACTAGAGAATTAATAAAGAAAACGGAACCAAATCTGGAATGTGGGGATTTTTGAGGCAAGGCTTTTCTACAAAAAAAAACACAAATTTCTTCTTTACGCGAGAACTAATCAAGCAAATGGAAGCAAATTTGGCATGTGGGGGTTTTTGGGGGCAGGGTTATTTTCTGTGGTGGTTCGGAACCCTCCTTTCTCTGGAGGATGGAGGGCTCTCATACAAATGAAAAAGAAATTTCAATCAAATGTGAGAATTATCCAGGCAACCAAAACACAAAATGAGCATTTCTCGGATAAACAGCATGTTCTTTTAGAAGTTTGAACCCCTTCTAAGTCAAGTAACTCTCTGTGCTACACTATGTACAAGAAGCTTATCTTAGGTTATGCAAGAGAAAGTAACGTTCAAACTGAGTGAATACGGCAAAGATTGAAGATAATGGTTTTGTCTATGAAATGCTTATACACAGAAAGAAAAACCATGGTAGAAATTAATGATTCGAGTGTTAAATTATAAACAAACACCTACGTGTTAGTTTGCATAAACTACACACATTATCAATCAAAAATATTTTAATAAAAGTTATTTCTAAAAAACACTAAAAACCAGAGTTCTAATGAATTTTAATTCATTTAGTAGCAAACGTAGCTAGGCTTGAACAGGGCTCAGTTAGTATAAAATAAAAACAAAATACATGCTGCAATACATATATGTATCAGCGATTTCAAAATTTCATTAAAAAAATACTGTGAAAAACTATTTTTAAAAGTGTAAGAATATGAGTTGAAATATTTAACAATAAAATAAATCTGCTGGATAAGACTAATATGATTGGAATATATAATGACAAAATAAAGCAATATTAAACATAAAATAATTCAAAAATTAGAACGTAGAATATTCAGATATGATATTTTTATAGAAATAAAAAGCAATCAACCAAGATTGAAAACTAAAAAGAAAACGATCTTAACAGAAAAAATATGAACAAGTGACTTTAATCATAGAATAAAAAATATTTAATAACAAAACAAAATGAATAAAATCGAAATGAATCAAATTTAACGAGTCTCGTATTACAAAGAAAGGTTTTATTTGAAAATAATGAAATGAAAAATATAAAAAAGGAGCTCCACAATTACAAAAAATAGACTTTAATGTGAAATTCATATTTAAATAAAAAAAATTAAAAATTAAAAGATCTTATTAAATAATTTGATACTTTTTAAATGACTAATTGACATGAATCTTAAAAAATCTGTTAATCTGAATCTGTTTAAAATTTGCACAATGAGAGATGAAATTTCTAATTATTATAACGTGAAAACTCAAAATTTAAAACAAAACTAAATTGCAGGAATCAGAATTTTAAACATATTACCAAATAAACTATTAGACGAAATTAAAATTCTTAAATTCTTAAATTCTTAAATTCTTAAATTCTTAAATTCTTAAATTCTTAAATTCTTAAATTCTTAAATTCTTAAATTCTTAAATTCTATAATTAGCTGAGGCCTGGTGTCAATATTGCTTCATGCAGCTAAAGATAAGTTTCGACTTATAAATGAAAAGCTGATTTCACATAAATTTCAATGATTAAACAAATCCTTGAATCTTTCATTTTAAATAACCTTTTCAACTCCAAAATCACCCCCTTTAAACTCCATCCCCCGTCCTTTCTCTGCACTATCAAAATTGAGCAAGAAGGAAGAGAATGGGTGGTGCAAAATTGAAACTACTCTCGTCCAATCTTCCCAAAGTGGTGCAAGCTTTCTTCCTCCGAACCCGACCCCAATCTTCGCCCCAATAGAATCTTAAATTCCACAAACTCAAAAAGCAACCTCCCACCCCCATGAGGAGCGGGGCGAATTTGCACACATTAACATAGATTTACATTGAGTAATCTGTCGGTAATATCCAACCTCGGAGATACGCTCGCTGCCTGCACTAGCTGAGGGGGGAGGGGGGGGACTAGGATGGGAACAGATATGAGTCTTGCCTCTTTAGGGTAGTAAGTTTCAACCTTCTACTTAGCAAGGCAAATATGGATTTCTCGTAGATGTGCCTGTTGATGCTGGCTGGCGCGCTGATGCTTGTGTGTTATTGTTGCTCTCTCGATCTGTCGAATGACGACGACGACGATGATGATGATAAGGATTAGAGTGCAAAGTGATGTACGTGTCGAACTGCCGGACGGTATGACGGTATGATGTGGGAGGAGAGTAGGATGCGTATGTTTGCCGAAGTCTACCGATTCATGAAGTGAAAACGATCCTTTGAATAAGAGGAGTAATGAGGAATCATTGCATGCTGAATAAATGCATAGCACTATGAACTTGGATTGAGGGAAAAATATCGATGGATTTAAGTTAGATGATCAAACTGGAAGGTGGAGATTGTTATGTTGTGTTCAATTCCTAACTAGTCGCTGTTTCGACATTTGATTAACGAGGAAGATTGAATTATTCTTATAAATATGGTTGATCCTAGGTTTCATCAATACCAAATTAAGAAGTAAGAACTACGTTAAACTTTTAATTTCTCATTTTCTCTTCTTTTTCTGTGTACTTCCACAGTTATTAATTGAGAGTTTTCGATGCCAGGTACCATTTTTGCATTAGTATGATTGTTTGTCAAGTACAATCATACTCTATGTCCAGGTAGTCGAGAAATTTTCCTATTACTAGTATTACTTTGTAGCTGCGCCTTTACCGACTGAGCTAACGGAGGATCCCCTTAACATAATAACCAGGATTTTAATCCATATTAGGTGTAATGGGGTTGTTCCTAAATTTATCACAAATCAATCTCATATTGAAGTTGCAATATAATTTTAAATTTCATAGTAAGTAAAAGTGAAAGATCTCATGTAATAATAATTCTATAATTGTTCCCATCGTAGTCAATAATATTGAATTTAGTACATCATTCGTTATTGGTCGTCGATCAGGTTGGACGCGTTTGCCATTTGTCCCTAATCACTTTCGTTTCGCGTATTTAAGGACATGCACGACCAAGTCCCTCTCACTTCGCGTTTTGCTGAACGCAAATCTCAAATACTATTAAGACTTCATGAATGATATTTTCAACAAATGCTTGCTGTTTCGGAGCATCCTTTGGTTAGCAATTTGAACCCTTTTTGTTTCGATATAGCTATGATTCTTAGTTTCAAACACATGTAGTGAAAATTATTCTAACCTAAAAATTATAGGAGGAAAGGACTTGGTCGTTAATGTCCTCAAATGTATCTCTGTATATAAATTTAAATTTAAATTGTAAATACAATAAACCCCTAGATTTAGGACACTTAACGTTTACCACAGTACACTGCCAACTGCTAACCCGAACCGCGGTGAGGCTCTCATCGTTAGGACTGAAGTGGCTCTCCAGTGTAAAAATCTGGACTAAATTACACAGGCTAGCTAAGTCTCCACGGCCATCAAGGCTGAATGCAGAGTCGAGATGGCCACAACAGGCATACGACTGCGTAAGGCACCAGTCGGAACTCAAATGGCCACGATACGGCTGGCAGCAGCCGAAGCGGACTCAGCCCTAAAAGTGGCTCAGCTCATAGTGGGATGGTCCGTCTACCCACTGAGCGTGCACCAGGTGCCGTAGGCATGCTTCAGATGCCTTGAGAGCGGACACGTGTCCAGGAAAAGCAAAGGCCGGACAGGAGCGAATTATGTTAAAGGTGCGGAGGTAAAAGCCACAATACCCGGGTCTACAAAGAGCTCTCCAATTGTCTGAGGTGTTCTGGGGAGCCAGACGAAAAGCCTTTCACGGCAGGCCCTTAGTACCTTGCCTACAAAGGTTAATCATAAAGTAAATCACAGTGCAGGTAACCCGACTAAAGCTAGACAGCTCAACTACTATTATATTAGGTAGTTCATGAGTCGACATCGGTTATCGCCATAATATCCGACCCATATCGCATCCCCGCCGCCGGTAAAGGCAACTGGGCCGTGAATAGGATCAACTTGGCGACATTATGGACGACGGGAGATTAGCCTGTTCAGCATGTAGTGTCCACTTCAAACGAGGACTACGCGGTTGCTAAGGTGAATGGAGTGTTCTTCTGCAGCTGTTCTGAGTCGCCAAGTTTTCGCAAACGGAACTGACTAGCCAAAACCCGTTGGCAATGGTGGGTGTTTTCAACGCATGGATGCTGGAGTGAAGGGAGTCACCTTACCAACTCTAGGGGCCAGCTCCTGTCTGTACCCATCTATCCAAGGCTCTGGATAGGCTCAATGTAGACCTGGCTAACGTAGGTACCAAGAGAACCTGCTATAGAAACTGAGTGGAGGCGATCATTGAAGTAACGTTCAGCCGGTCTGGGCGGTTGGGCAGCTGGAGGATACAGGATGGCTACACCAAAAGCGACCACTGACTTAGCATCGTCGTAGATTTATCTCATGACCAGCGTTCCAGTATCCCAGATCATAACACTGCCAGAACCGTGGACGGATAGTCGGCAAACACGCCGAACATCCACAATCATGTGCACAATTACAATGGCGGAGGGCGGAGCTCGAGCAGAAACGAATAACTTGATAGCTGGCCTTGGTATTAAGGAGCTCAGATTAAGAGGTAAAATACCTGAGGATAATACCATTAAATTGTTCCCACAATGTTATGCGAATACCACATTGAGGTATAACAATACCAAAATAGTACCTCTCAGGTATTCCTAGGTATCCGAAACAACCAGTTTTGTTATTCGTGAGATATTTTGCTTGCAATTCTTAGGTATTTTGTTTAGGTATTTTACCTCTTAATCTGAGCTCTTTAATACCAAGGTCAGTTATCAAGATCAAAATTAGGGATTCATATGTTGTTGTCTCCTGCTCAGGAGGTGAAGCGACAATGATGAATAATGAACTAATTGTAATTGGAAAGTCGCTCGAGGTGAACAACGCGTCAGGACCAGGAAGGTTCAGGATGGTAATACAGAAATGTCTGGACGATGGCGTCTTTCCGGACGCCTGTAATTGGCAGATCCGCGTATTGCTACTCAAGACAGGGAAGCCACTAGGTGATCCAGCGGCGTATATTCCTCAACAGTCTGTCGAAGTACAGGGAGGGGACAGATGACCTGCCAAACAACCAGTTTGGCTTCCGTAAGGGTGTCAACGGTGGATGTCACCAAGACGGCAGAGGTGGCAATCCAGCGTAAGAGGTGGGAAGTCCGCTACTGTGCAGTGGTCACCCTTGACGTGAGAAATGCGTTCATTAGCGCCAGTCGCAAACTCGTTCCAAAGCCTCCGGGTTCCTGGTAAATAACTTCCAGAATCGGGTGCTGGAGTATAACACGAAAGCAGATCACGAACGTGTCCAAGTCACCAAAAGATTTCGCAACGTTCGATCAGGGGTTCGGTGCTCTGGAAACACGATGAAGTGTTGCGACTTACGTTCCCCAACGGGGTAAAGATTGTCGGTTTCGCGGACGGCATCACCCTAGAGATCTATGGTGAATCAACACCAGAGGTGGAGTTAACGGCATAGTGGAGGGATGGATGTGCTCCAAAAAGCTGAAGCTAGCCCATTACAAAACGGAGATTGCTGTGGTCAACAACAGAAAATTGGAGCAATAGGCGAGGATTAGGTCAAGAAAATTATGATCTACAACAAGCTGTTCTTTATCAGCCACGTCAATTACGCCTGAAAGAAGGCCGCGATGGCTATATCGGCATTAACCCGCATGATGCCAAATAGCTCAGCGGTGCAAAGTAGCAAGCGAAAGCTCCTGGTCAGTGCCGTCCTGTCCATACTAAGGTATTCCAGGCCGGCGTACGACATCGCTCTTTGTACTAAGAGCTACCTACCTAAGCTTGAGAGTACACACAGGCTTATATTCCTGATAATGCCCATAAGCATCATACAAAAACAAGAGGTAGAGTGCTTCGAACAAAGTAGCAAAAGAGGTATCCGGAAGACCATTGGAACAGCTCCACCAAAGATTGGTGGACCCATCGACTAATTCCGGAGCTATTCGGATGGGTCGGTCGGGAACATGGTGAGGTGAACTTACACTTGACGCAGATCCTGTCAGGCCATGGCTGCTTTGGAACTCTTCTTCTTCTTTCTTTTCTTCTCCGCATTTTGAGCTTATTGATTTAACAATTTGCTTATTGTTTGCTATCAACTTAGTGTTCTAAATGCACTTCCACAGTTCTTAAATGGGAGCTTTCACTACCAGGTACAATATTTGCATAAGTATGATTGTGTAGCAAGTACAATCTCTCTTATGCCCAGGGAATCGAGAAATTTTCCTTGACGTAAAATTTCTAGACCAGACCGGAAATCGAACCCAGCCGCCTCCAGCATGGTGTCCACATGAAGAACATGCGTTATTCGCATGTCCTCGCTTTGAAGGTGCGAATGCAGCATGATGACCGTGAGCTGTTGGCTCCAAACCCTGGACAACATTGTCCAGAGGGTGTGTCAAACCCGGGACATTTTGGACGCTATATGTACAACAGGCTCTCAGATTGTCATTGAGCTCCAGAGCAGACGATGCAAGCGGCAGGTCAGCTGACTACTGAAGTCCTAACTAGTTAGACGTAACGATTACTCATTGAACAACGGGTGTACAATGCACAAAATGAATTTCGTTAGGAGCAGTCAATCACTGTTCTTCTTCGAAGTACTGTTCATTACAGAAAGCGAGCACCTGTTTATCAATGGTTTAGGGTAAAAAATTAACAAAAAATTGTGAATTTTCTCTCAGTGTGTTTTTAATATTGTTTATTTTGGCAACACACCTGAAAAAATCGGAAAAAATAGACAATTTCGAACGATCGCAGATTAATTCGGCACAAATGGTTTTCCGAAAAATTGTCGTTTGAAGTATGTATGTATGTATGTAGGAAACCACCATCCTAGCATGGGCCTAGTCCTGCATGCGGTTCCACTTTACATAAATATCATGCTTTGTTTCCGTTCTAAATTGAACATACTGCTGTATGAAGGGCCAAAAAGGGTTGGGCAGACCCGTAAGCAGAGACACTTACGCGAAACCTGCGGGAAGAAGAGAATCTTCTGGCAGCAATAAGATCTAATAAAACGAATAACAAAATATGCAATTCATTTAAGCTTTTCACTTGATGGTTTGTTTAAGAAAGGCGCGTCAAATTCATTACAACTGTTGAAGTGGAATGTACCAATCATAAATGATAGACACATCTCCTCGGTTGGCTTCCACTCCATTGTCCAATTGCAACTTCAATGATGCCCTGATGCACCCTCCCACCCCAGTATTGTAATGTTTTAAATCAATGAAATATAATAAGGTTCATACAATAGCAAAAGTGAGAAGTGAAGTGAAGTGCACTAAATCTGCAGTGTTGAACACTGATAGTTGAGAAGTTTGAAAAAAACGTGTTCTCTTGAAGATTTACCGAAATCTGGACGCAAAAAGGGGGCATCAGACCAGAAAAATGAACTGCCAGCGATACGCCATTTGTAATCGCATAAACCGTGATCCGTTCGTGAAATGTATGTATGTATGTATGTATGGTAGCCACCATCCCTTCTAGCCCTTGGCTTGGATGCAGCTCCACTTAATAGCAAGATCAAATTGGGTCACCGATCTGAATTCGCACTATCGCTGTATGAAGGGCCAAAACCGGAGGGGTGGACCCGTAAGCAGAGACACTTACACGAAATCCACGGGAAATTAAGAATCTCCTTCCAACGATATGATCCAACAAATCGAATAACACAATTCGCAATACTCATTAAGCTTTCTACAGGATGGCTTGTTAAGAAGGGCGCGTCACTCTCCCTGAAACTGTTGGAGTAGAACTCGCAGCACCACAATCGAATCGGCAGGATAAGAAATGATACTGTTTGTTCCCTCCTAGACTCAGGCAGTCAATCAAACCATCGTCCAGTTTCAGCTTGAATGATACCCTGGTGCTCCCTCCCAACCCAGTATTTATTATATTTATATAAATATAGATGTAATGTAATAATAATATGTTATATGTGAATATATAGTAGAGCAAAAAATTATATAAGGATATTTAGTTAAAATATGTAATAGTTGGAGTTCACGAGCCTATGATAACCATGTTAAAATAAATTAATTAACCTGCTGAAATAATAATATTAAGGCAGTAACAATAATATGCAGCTTCGTACCGCTTTGTATCACTGATAGATGACTGTATCTCTGGAATGTGAAGGTCATCTTGTTATTCATTGAGGTATAAATATCAATAAAGCATTCAATTGTATATAAAACCATAATATTATATTATTACGTATTTAATCATGACATATAGATATGTAACCTTCTGGAATGAAGAGCATTAATTAATTTTGATTAATATTTGATATAATGCAATAAAATAATTATACCGGCCGGATCACCAATCTGAAGCAATTAAAATTTTATTAATTATTTTATTACTTCTTCCATAATATCAAATTTATGATATGCAATTAATAATGATGAACAGCTGTGTTCCTCTGAACCGCTCAAATAGTAGTTGATGATCGTGTACTGAAATGTTAAGGTCATATTACGCCATTCAATGGAAAATATAATGAAGGAATTAAAGGTTGAGTGGTCGAGAGAGTCGTCAACATTTCTATTAATGAAAATATGCTAGAGCTTGTAAAAAACATGCATCATATAATAACACATACTAGTATTTACACATCTATATATATACATCCATTGCTGCAATAATCCGGACACCTCAAAACATGAATAAAACATAAATTTCGCATTATATTTCCGTCGTAGTTGTTTATTTCAGATTCATGGGATGTTTTTTAACAATTCGTGAAGAAAAAAACATAGTTATTCGGTATTTGCATCAAATTTTCGAACTTTGCGCTTAACTCCGCCCATTAGGGTTTGTACAGACTCTTCAGAAATCGTAAAAGCCGTCTTTGTCCAAATTTGCTGGAAGTGATGTATGTCTTTGATTCCTTGCTTCTTTCCAGAAAGCTTCCGATTCATCAGAGCCCAATATCTCTCGATTGGTCGTAGCTCTGGGCAATTTGGCGGGTTTGGTGGTTTTGGTACAATGTTCACTTGATTTGCTTGATACCACTACATCACAGTTTAAGCATAGTGGCATGATGCCAAATCGGGCCAGAACAAAAGTTTTTCTTTGTGACTCTTGATGAAGGGCTTTGTGACTTTTTCTGATAGATCTCCTTGTTGATTGTGCCTGTAGTGACGAAAGATTAACTCTTTTTGTCACACGTGCACAATTGCTTGCCACACAAGGTAGTTTTTGGGAAATTTCGATGCCTTTTTCGTTCTGAAACGCTCAGCTGTAGCATTTCTGGCCATAGCAGAGTAAAAAGCCAGCCCCGGAAGCTGCTTGAAATCCTCCAGGACATAAGTTTCATCGTCCATAACAACGCATGAAAACTTTGTCAAATATTCGCAGTACAAACGTCAAGCCCATGATTTTGCTGCCAAGTTCTGTTTGTCGTTGCGATTTGGAACTGTTTTTACTTTATACGACTTAAGTCCCAAACGTTGTTTTGATTTTTGGACAAAACCAGGCGACATCCCTATTTTACGAGCCACCGTTCGAATGGAGAGATTTGGGTTTTTCGTTAATATCCTTTTCACCTTTCGGTCCATGACAGGATCAGCGCGTCCAATGTTTTTGCCACTTCTCGATTTCCTTTCCACCGTCAAACGTTCCGAAAATGATTTGAGCACATCGTGAACAGTGGATTTAGGCAAATCCGAACGCCTCCGTTCGGGATGTGGCTAAGAAGCTGCACCTAAGCCGAAGTTTTGTCCAGAAGGCCAAAACTAAGGCTGGGCTTCGAACGTTCAAGGTACAAAAGGCCCCTAATCGCGACGAGAAGCAGAACAAGTCCGCCAAAACCCGTGCCAGGAAGTTGTACCTCATGCCTCGTTTTACATGCTGACGAAAGTAAAATGCTGCATCATAGACGACGAAACATATGTGAAGGCCGACTTCAAACAGATCCCCGGCAACCTGTTTTTCACGGCCAAGGATAAGTTCAGCGTTCCGGAGCATGTCCGCACTCAGAAGATGTCCAAATTTGCGAAGAAGTTCCTGCGGGAAGCGGAGTGCACCTTTCGTGACCCAGGACACGATGAACGGACAGGTGTACATAAAAGAGTGCCTCCAGAAGCGGCTGCTTCTTCTCCTGAAGGCCCACAACGTCCCAACAATCTTCTGGCCGGATTTGGCCTCATGCCACTACTCCAAGGACGTGCTGAAGTGGTATGCGGACAATAAGGTCAATTTCGTGCCGAAAATGTTCAACCCTCCCAACACTCCGGAGCTCCGCCCTATCGAGAAGTACTGGGCGATTATGAAGCAGCACCTTCCTAAACGACCTAAGGTAGTGAAGACAGTCGAGGAACTGAAGCAAGTATGGGTTTACATGCAAAAAAACGGTTGATTCACAGGTTGTGCAGAATTTTATGGCCGGGGTTAAGGCCAAGGTGCGGGCATTTGCGTATGGACTGTAAATAAAATACGAATAAAATGGTAAAATGAAGTTTAATAGTTATTTCTCAATCCCTGAAAATTTGATGGCAATCGGATGAAAACTCGAATTTTGCGAATCAATTTTGTGTGTGGCATTTTCATCGTGGACACCCTTTAATCACTGATACCGATCGGCTATCCTGGGTACCGGAAATAGAAAATCGTACAGTCATTTGGTAGAAGAGAGACAACTACTGATAAGAAATTTGAGCAGTCCATAGATGATGCGACATTTACTTGGTGACCCAACAGAAAGCAGGAAAAGAAAAGTGGAAAGAGAAAAGTCAAACGAGAAGAGAAAATAAAAACAGGAAGGAAACGTAGAAGAGTCGTAAAAGAAAGAAAAAGTCGAAGTAAGATGCGGAAAAAGAGAAACGGAAGAGGAGAAGTCAAAGAAGAAAAGTTAGAAAATAATTCAACAAGGAAATAAATAGAAGTGGGAGAAAAAATAAGGATTGCCTCTGGATTGTGTATGAAGATAAAAGTGGATAATTTCGCAAGACACGAATGTACCCTTTGGGTGTAAAGTCTCTGTTATAAACAAAAAAAAATCCAATTCCACGTCAGAACCATTACAAAGAGACACAACTATCAGTAACCATGGTGAAGCTATATTTTCAAAATAACATTCCCAGTCAATATTTCTGATCTGTAAGTCATCGTGGCAACCACCATAGAGACATTTATTATATTTTTGTAACATTATATTCGTAGATATTTGAATTGTTTTCGTTCAATGCATGAATGTTCTTTCTGTGTAAACAAATGCTTTGTACTTTTGACAGTTGCGCATGTGGCATTAAATACGAAACTAGTTTGCTGAGTAGTACAAATCAATTTCATTGCAGTACAAAGATAACGAATATATTAGTGAGTCTCAACTTCAAATTCACCATATAAACTAGAATTTTTTTTTCAGAATTTCAAAGTTTTCAAATATGTAATTTTCGCAATCATTAAACGATACTTAAGCGTTAACAAATTTTTAATGGCTTTAAACTAATCACTTAGAGTTTCGAACGGTGCATTAAACAAATTTTATTGGGCATATTTCCAATCGATTGCTGAAAAAAGGTCGTAAATCTAACTAGAAATGACTGAGTTATTAACGTGAAAAAGCTTACCACGTTTCATGACACTCTCATTTTTCGTACCAGTAAAGTATTCGTCGAAAATTCGTCCCAATCAAAGAAGGCGTTGTCTTGCGGTTGACAAATTCGACAGAGAATTACTCCATCCCGAGTGTTTTTAATCAGAGCCGTAAATAGCCACATTTCAACCCACTTCGAATATTGGCATGTTTTCCCTCGCTTTCCAGCAGCACATGAAAGCACAAGATTGACGTGCTTCCCCCTGGGGAAGGCAGGTCAATCCTTGCCAAAACGACACCCGTTTGCTCGTTGAGCTGACTTTGCAAACGATTCACCCGTAAATCAGATGGTTCAATTTAAATCCTAATCAAGTAGTCCATTCGTCCAATGCAAGCATGTTTTATTAAGGCACCTGTTCGGGAATGCCATGCTTGTTTGATCCTGCATGGAACGAGCAAATGGTGCAAAAAAGAAGCCAAACACACTACACATCGTTTCGTTTCTCGTTTTCAACTTTCAAAGCTGCATGCAACCATTGGAAGCAATGTGGGCGGCAATCGCACTGCACTTTGCTACTCCACAGTTGTTAGCTATTCGATGGGAACTGTTAGAAAGCTAATGTTTACAAACGACTCTGTGAAAGGACCGTCTTTCGCACTCTGCTGGGATGGCGAAATGTTGTACACACTGCAAAGTTCCCGTTCAAAGGTTGATGTTTATCTAACGCATGGTACCCTGAAGAATTATGTTTTCGTGCCCCACCTAGAGGCGCTCTCGTGTTTACCATTTGTGCTTTTATTCATGACAAATGTTATGCAATGAATGGAGAACCAACAGGAAAAGTGTTGCCAGCTAATCTCAAGAGGCAACACACATCAGTTTCAGTGAAAATTGCACAAGGCAGCTAGACTACCCATCATCTGATTCTAAACCTAAACCAGACTGAGTGGCACATGAATAGGGGACGGGACGAAATCTTGCCCCAGGATGCCAGAGCACTGGGCCGTGAGGCCATCAATCACTCACACACCTCCAACGCTCTACGATGATGTCGCCAGTCATTGCTGTGGAGTAGAAGCGTATGCTAAAAGGATACTCCAACACGTACCCGGCTAATGTTTTTGTTGTTGTTGACATTGTTGGTGTCAACTGTTATCCTTTCGGAGGCGTTTGCTTGGATTCACCCTGGGGCACATTTCTCGTTGTTGTCCTCACCGTTGTTTGCCGTGAGAAGATGATCAGGGTGTGATAAGCTGCGTAGGGTACCGTTCATGAACACGCCAACGCTGCCAGTTCCGTTAATGAGCCTGCATAACCATTAATTCGCCAATTAGTTCAGCCAACCGGAAGGAAATATGTCGTCATGGAATTAATGTCTGCCATAAACTTGATGATCAGACCGATATAAATCCATGTCTGGTAGAAAGAGCCGTGTGATGACCTATTACCCATCGGAGTGATATATCAGTACGATAAAATTGAAATTAAACCAAATCATTAGCTCATGGAGGTTCTGCTTGTTCGATAAACATCATTAGTTGATTGCTGCGATTGCCATCGATTGAGGCTGGCGCCGACATACGATTTGCTAGTTGCCATGGCTACTATTTGTACCACTCAAAAACAATCATTAGTTTCCAAAACATCACTCACCTTTCACCGTCGTCGTTAAACGCGAAATCACCCAGCAGAAGATCACGGAAGCGATACCGCGGCGGAAGAGCCATCCTCGCCTGCAGGCTATCCCGATCCACCACTTCAAAGATAGTGGACTCTTCCATAATCGTTCCGTAGGTTCCTGTTCCGCCTGCTACCAGCACCGGTTTTTCCGCTTCCACGACGGTACCTGCCGTCGTTTCTTCTTCACCGCTACCACTGGAAGGCGTGGTAGCACCAGCTATCGATTCCTCTATTTCACTACACTCCAATCCACCCGCGGCCCTACGTGGCCGGGGGGATCGAATCCGTTGCCACACCTTGTTATCCGGGTATGTTCACTTCAAAATACACTCAACAACCGACTCGTAGTTGGCCGAACTGCCGGAGGCCATTTCTGACAAGCTACAACGCAAAACACGTTTCAATTCACTTTCCGATTCACTGGCAATGAACACTAATCTAAGCTACTCTGATGAAACACTACCCAGGTGGGACCGGAAGCGATAAATTCCGCACCAAGCCGTCAGAAAATCACTACCACTATGGCGACACTCTTGAATAGGCCCCTCATTATAGCACCATCCGGCGTTATTTTTCCGAGCCAAAATGCACTTATCCTTCGTCCGGCTTGTTCTTCTTCGTCTCACTCCTGATTATATCCATCAATATTTCCAATTTGGCCACCACATCACTGCCATCATTAGCAACGTTTCGAAGCAACGTTTGAATCGGTGGTGGGGCGGCGTCAAGCGGCAGGATGGTGCCCCCAATTAGTGAACCGTTAGGGGCGTTCTCAATCACTAAATCCACTGCACCGCTAACAACTCTACCGGATGGGTTTGATTACCTGCGGAGAAACGGAAAAGGTTCGTTGGAGAAGTAAGTTTTGGTTGATGGGAATTTTTCACCACTTAAATGTGGAAATTTGATCATGCTGAAAGTAAGAGAAATGTTGACTAATCTCGGCAACCGATTTTAAAACCTCTAATTTTATATATTCTTCGATCAAAGCGATTCACAGAATAGATTCATGTGATAACTTGGTTACTTCCCTTCAATTTGATTAGCTTTCAAATAGTGGACCATTCAAGCCATATTTTTCTACAAACACCATATTTTTTTACAAAAAAAAACCACATGCACTTGAAAATGCTTTTATATTCGTTGCCTATAATAGAAGATTCACGCGATTATAAAAGGAAATAATGGCCAAATTAAAAAGGAGACGAAATAAAAATCTGACAGGTATGAGTACTAATATATTTTTACTGTGGCCCGTTTGGGCACTGGGCACCGGAAATCCCGATTTGAAGAGAATACATTCCGAAATTCATATCCTGGTATCGTACAACGGCTGAAAATTCACTCAGACATATAAGAGCATCATGCCATGGACCAACAACGAGGTATGAATACTTCCCGATTCCCTAGTTTCGGATCCACTAGGGTCTCGAAATTTTAGAACATCGTGAACGTTTGAACTAGGGTGTGTAAAACAGAAGTGAGCAGCTCTGAAATGTTCAGCTCTTTGGAAAGAAACGATTCTTGAGATCAGCTCTTTGAGGTAACTGATTTCATTTTTCAAACTGTTTTCGTTCAATAATTATAACACAAAAATTAGACGAATTTTTGCCGAATTTTTTGAATCATCAAGCTTGGGACCGAGCTTGAGGCCGATTTGATAGTACTTTTTATGCCATTTTCTACTTGACTATGCAGCCGCTGATAGAAGGTTAAAATAAATAGTTCCTGAACGGCTGTTAATCAACTCTGAAACAAAATCCGTGAGTCAGGTTTTGCGCAAAACCTCTAGATAGGTATTTGTAATTTTCTTTTTTTCAATTAATTAACATGGCTGTGTAATTTTTTGACGTCTTTTTTACTTCCGAATTTGAATAACGGAATTGAGTCGTTTCCACCCATTCCCAAGAAATATTGATTTTCCGAAATGCGTAAAACGTACACAAATTTTATGTTCTCAAAAAGAGTAAAAAGTATGCACATTTTGACGTATATTCAGTTTAATAAAAGTTTTGTACTCCTTTTTGGCGTAGTCCCAGTTTCCCTAGAAAAAGCATACTTTAAAGTCATAATAGCGTAAATTGAGATTAGCGTGTAGTAGAAAATCTTACGCCAGAACGGAACATGTGTGGCACTCTGTGGCACACCTTTGACATTCGATACTTTTCGATGATATTACCTAGCAGCCCTGGAAAATTGACGTACCACGTTGTTGTGGTGTTGTTTTGATTTGTTTGTTTCATCACGCGACAAACGTAAGTTTTAGAAATACAAAAAAATCAAAACTGAACTTTCTGGATGAGGAAAGTAATTGAATGAATAAGTCGAGACATGATACCACTTTGCAGTTAAATTAAAGATACATATTTGGAGCAAATTGGAGGCGAAAATTGCAAACAATAAACCTCCCTATCCGAAATATGTTGAAAGGCAAACCCTCTGTAGCCAGTCACTGGCCCAGCTACTCATTGAGAGGGTCCGAGATATTAAAAAGGCCATGAGGCCATTAAAAGCTTCGTGAAGAAGTTACAGCTCGTGGAACTCTGTTGAAATAATTTTATAAAGTAACATACGAAGAAAATCCAGATGAATTCCGGTTTCTAAGCCGAGAAGTGATGCAAGTGAAGAGGTGCGCAAAATATGTATCAAATATAAAAGCCCGATTCAGAGTAAATTTGTACGCATTCATGTGACCATAACTCAAGAATTAAACAACATACACGGTTATTACATTTCACCGTTTGGAACTTATATTCACCTGTACCGGCGAACTTATTCCTCTTTAAACGCATTTGCTATGCATTTGTCACTTCTTCACCATACCTTCGAAGTTTTCGCCTGATGATTGTCCAATATTTTTCGATCGGTCTGAACTCTTCGCAATTCGGAGGATTAATCTCTTTGGCGACGAAATTAACATTGTTTGCAGTAAACCATTCTAGTACCTCCTTAGAGTAGTGGCAGCTCGCTAGATCCGGCCAAAACATAACGTGGCTCATGTGTTCATGAATTTGCATTTTCAGACACTCTTCAATGTAAACCTTCGACGTCATTATGTGAGATGTGATGAACACCTTGGTTTTACGGCCACACCAGCAGATTCCTTGCCAAATCATTAGTTTCCGAGCAAATTTATCAGCAAAAACAAATTTATACCTGGAAGGGACATCCCCACGACCAGTTGCCGGCAAAATTTTCGTCCAGGGGTTATTTTTATAATCCATTTTGACATATGTTTCGTCATCTATTAAAATACAGCCATCAAATTTCGTCAAAACTCGTTCGTTTAGTACGTATAGAGCACGATTGCTTTTTGGCCACTAAATTCCGTTTCAGGGAGTGATTCGAATGTTTACTGTGTGTGTGTGTGTGTGTGTGTGTGTGTGTGTGTGTGTGTGTGTGTGTGTGTGTGTGTGTGTGTGTGTGTGTGTGTGTGTGTGTGTGTGTGTGTGTGTGTGCTTGTGTATGGAAGAAAAATGTCTGCAGTTATCACGCTTTCATTCTAATCACAAACTGCAAACATTTTTAGCCCGGGTGTTGAAAGGTGATAGCTCTGTTGAGATCCAGTGACCCATTTCAGAATGCCTGGTTACTCACGTCCATTCCGAGGTCACTTTCACCTACAACAAACCCCGCATAAACACAATACTTATATCAATTGGATATTTTTTGTACTATTTTTACACTTCCATTATCGCAACATGTTCTGTTACGATCATGGCACGTATTTAGTAGTATGTTATTTGTTTTTATTTATCATTGCTTCGATCTCACCAGTAATGTTTGATGTTTCCTTGCTAATCCTGCTCCTTTTGTTTCACATTTAGTATATTTTTCCGTATCTTTCGCTGAGAGTTTTATTGTTTTGTCTGTGCTCACTCGATCACTCACGCCGCGAACAATATTCAACCGGAATTAAAAAATAATTCGCTATCACCGATAATAAAGCATTTGGTGGTGAATTAATGATCGACTTCAAACATAATAAATTCTCGAGACATCTTACCTAGCTGTGGTCTTATTGTTCTTTGTTCTTTTTTCTGTGCTCAGGCGATCACACACCACCGAACAATCGAGTAATTCGAATGTTTACTGTTACAAAAATACTTATATCCTTCTCTTGAAAGGATGTGGAAAAGTTGGAATCGTATTTCTTTGCCAAATCACGTGTGGAGACACCTGGGTTGCCTTTCACGTTCCTCAACACCCTTCTCCTCAACTCTTTGTCCCTTGTGCCACTTTTATGATAGATGAACTGTGCTCTATCCACACTCATAGTATCCTTGTAACGTTTGATTTCAAGACACACCGTTGACTTTGGGAATTTTAACACTTTTGCTATTTTTGAGGCAGACCACGAAGGATTCTTCAGATGTTTGTGCACAATTAATTTTCTTTTCTCAAGTTCCACAAACCGTAATTTCGAGATGCGTCGATAAATCGAAAAAACTTTTCACCAATTTATTCTTCAATGAAACATCAACAAATGCCTGTCAAACGTATTTTGTCCCCCCGCGGTGGTGTATTAAACCGTGAGTCCAGATTTAAGAACCTTTGCTAAGAAATAAATAAAACAAATGAAATCAATCACACATGCAATCCTTTCTTTCACTTTGGGGCTTATTACGGTTTTTTCTTCACGGGGAAAACAAAAAACCTTATTACGAATGTCACCTAAGTGAAAAAATATGAAAGAGTTTATCTGAGGTGAAGATTTGAATGAACTCGGTGTTATTATGTTAACCACGACACCATCACGCCACCGAAAAAAGTGACACAAACCGTAGATTTTCTGAGGGCTACTACGATTTTCACTTCACCATCACTTCCATCTCACGCAGGCGCTTATTACGGTTTTCACCTTCACTATCACTTTTACTTCGCTTACACATCACCTCACTTTTGTTATGCTATTACCGGTATCACCTCAGACAGGACCTGCCAGCTGTTAGTGCAAAACAAGACCATTTAGCTGTCAAAAAAGACCGTTATTTATTGATCGCTGTGACAACCGCCTCTACCGCCTCCGTTGAGTTACGTTACAAGCAGTCAGTTTGTTGTGGGTTTGGCGGTGTTGCTAGTCACTGCTTTTTCACTTTTTTCGTTTGTGACAACTGAACAAATGCGGAAATAAAAGTTCACTTTCGCAGTGGTTTTTTTTCAATCAGTTCGAAATGAAATGCAAAGCGATAAATTGTGGTCGCAGTGACGTGTCACATCCGGGTCTCCATTTTCATCGCCTCCCGAGCTCCCCATTAGGAACGCAAGCGAGGAAGACATTTTCAATGAAGCAACATCAATGAAATTCAATGAAACCTCATAAATTAACGTTTAGTTAGATGCACCTTCATTTCCCGAACGGCAAAAGAAATGCCAATGGAACTTGGAATATTCCAATTGCCGTCACTCCGCCGGATGAAGAGTGGCAGGAAATAGAGGTGGTCGAAGGTGGCTGATGAAACGTAATATAACGTAATTAAATGTAATATCGACGAATTTTTGATTATATTTTTAATTACATTATTTTCAATGGGGATTACTCGTGTAAACATATCTCGGCAAACACTGGAGCGACCTCTCGTATCATAGCAATCATAAATTTATAAGAGGTCATCTCTCTGAGCTGGCAGGTCCTGTCCTAGAGTATAATAAAAGCCAGTCGAGCAAAAATGAACTCCGTGGAGGTGGAAGTGATAGTGAAGTGAAAATCGTAGTAGCCCTTGAAAATCGTGGCGAACATAATAACACCGAGTTCGTTCGAATCATCACCCTCGGATGAACTTCTGCGTATTTTTTCACTTGGGTGGACATTCGTAATACAAGGTTTCTAGTTTTCGCTTCGTTTTCTGCACCGTGAAGTGAGAACCGTTATAAGCACCTGTAGCATTTTCTGGAAAGCAATGCCTAGTAAAAACAAAACAATTGCCTCGTTGCCAGGCGTAGCGTTGACTCGGTGCTCGTTTAATGACCAATCATCAGCACAAAACATCATTTGGAATCTAACAACGCCAAAGTCGATACTACATACTCTTTTGGCTAACAAAAATCTATCCAACATATTGAAAGATGGATTCCACCGAGTTGGAACATTTTGTTTC